>JAVQJF010064492.1:0-26414 GCA_036023855.1 Gadopsis marmoratus | reverse complement strand
ACCAACCGGGCAAACAGGGGTTTTTACCCCCCCCCCCCCCCCCCCCCCCTGACCCCCCCACCCCTCACCCCGCCGCGCGGCGGGGCGGGGGGGGGGGGGGGGCTGTGTAATTGTATTCCCCGTTAATGTTTGTAGATCAGCCTCGGCCCGGCGCGAGGTGACTGATGTTCTGTACCATGAGAGATGACAGACCGGCTGCCGGTCCAGCTCCTGGCCGCTGGACCGCTCTCTCATCCGGGGGAGCTGCTGCTGCAGCGTCCTCTCTGCAGGCTCTCATCCCCGGACTCTCTCCGGCTCCAGCACCGTGCAGCGTGTGTGATAGATGTATACATTCAGGGCTTTTTCATTAAATGTGACTGAGCAGCCTGTGGAGCTAAATCCGCACTGCCCCTTCAGGATCCCGAGCCACTACCGGGTGTCAGGAGCAGTGATGTAGTGGTGTGTAACAAACAGGGCAGCCTCCAGTCAGCGATGCTCACACAGCCTGCGATATTAAAAAGAAATGCACACGTCCTGCAGATATGTGTGAAACCAGCTGGTCTTCCCTTGAATGACCTGATCCACTGCAAAGTGAACCAGCCACATGCTGTGAACTGCAGAAGGCTCACTGTCACTCTGTGAAGGTGGCTAAATAATGCCACCAATGAGGAACAGGTGAGCTGAATGCAGGTGTTTCCCTTCTGCAGCCCATGGTTTTGGGCTTCTGGATTATATTTGATTCCAGGTGACATTGTGAACCACGTGAAACGCTGTTAATCACCTGGATAACTGTGCAGACAGGTTACTTTGTAAGGACGCCTTCTTGTGGAAATTAGTCCACAGTCTCAGTCTTAGAACTTAATTAGGCTGAAATGCACATATAGATATAAATAGCTTTAAATGATATCAACTATGAATAGCTCTTATTGATTCTGTCTTCTGTGTCTCCTCTGGAAAAGTGCCCCTTTTTCTGATGCTTCTCAGCCGCTGTGTTACTGAAGAAATGGCCAGCGTGTTGGTTGATGTGTCACAGCACAGTGAACAGGTGCATGTGTGGACAGTGGCTGTGTTGGAAAATCATTTCATTTGCTTCTGGGATGCTGCTCCTTTAGCACAGAAACCTTTAATATGTCACATGATGTCATGGTCTGCCACGCTGGTAGGTATCCTCACAAGCCTCTGGTTGCAGCCATGCCCGTAGCCTAAATGTGACATCCTCTGCTACATGTGTCAGAAATCAATTAATTCACTTATTTCTCATTGAGTCACGGTCGGAGCCGGTTTCTGGCAGCGTGAAGTCATTGCAGCGGTTTCACATATAGAACAGTGCGCTTGCTACATCTGAGCTGTTTCTTTCAGCCGTTCACGCTGGAAAATGTATTTTCTCATTACAAGTTATTATATCAGTGAACTGAGTGTGCAGTTTTCGGAGTGTGTGTGTGTGTGTGTGTGTGTGTTTGTGTGTGTGTGTGTGTGTGTGTGTGTGTGTGCAGTAGATTTGTGCCTCCGAGTTGTACAGGATGAATAATTCACCTGCAGGCTGATGAAAGGAGGGCAGGGAAAGTGCGAAGCGCTGAGGTGGAGTGACCTTGGTTCCTGCTGGCTGCAGGTCACCCGGCCGTTGCTGTGGTAATCATTCACACCAGCCAGATGGCATTTCCGTGGGCGAGCATGAAAAGGACGGGTCAGGGTCTGTCCTGCCAGGTCCTGCCAGGCCCAAAAACAACTCTGGGCCAATACAGTACCTGGAGAGCGAGCGCTGGGCCTGTGGACACACTTTGCACAGCCAGGCGATGAGGAAGTGGGCAAACCAGGTGGAAATGCAGTTTGATTACCTTCGTGGTTTTGCTGAAGTGTTCTATTAATCATTCATTTATCGCACATATTATTACCTTTAATTGCCCTTTAAGCACTCAGAAGCGAAAGGATTTGCAAGGACATCGCCAAAGACTTTGATTTGATTCTACTGTAGAAAACCTGGTGCCTTTACCACCAGTTACTTTAAGCCCTCTGTTGTTTTCAGCGATGTCGCAATGCTGCGCTCATACGGCGAAATAATGCCCCGGCTTGTTTGTAACCATTTTTTAGCCTCGTCTCCGCTCTCTCCTCCATGGATCTAAGAGGCAGTGGGGTTTTAGATCAGGAACAAAAGCTTGTGATTGTACTACATTTAGCATGACTCAGTTGCTCTGGTGTCAGCTCTAATCCGCACACAGAGACAACAGTATTGCCAAACAGTGAAATTGCTTTGCAGCCTGTGAGCCTGGCTGCCTGCACTGCCAGCCTGCTCTGTGTGCTGTTTGCCAGTAGCTCCCACACACACACACCAACCCTGCAATCTCAAATTGGCTGTGAAAATCGCTCTCTGTCTCCCTTTCATTCATGCTTTCACATATTTGTTTGCTGATATTGTTAATGTCAAATGCATCAGCATAATCTCATTGTAGTGGAGAGCAAGTGCGTCCAGAGCGCCTCAGATCTTGTATTATTTATCATAATAACTGTATTATTTCATTCACATGCTGTGATAGGCATACACGGCTTCAAAGTTGACCTCCACAGCGAATGCTATATGTGGCTCATTATCTCGTTTTTCAAGACGTGCCTTTTGTTGTCAGGTCTTTCAAAGCTCCAGCAGATTAAGTACTGTATTTAAATGTAGACGCTGCCCCATCATCCTAATCAGCGCTGACTTGAGTTGTGCATGCCCCCCATATATAAACATTTCTTAACATGCTTTCATTATTACCACTTGTGTGAATCGATGGGTGGGGCATGTCTGTCACGGTCCCATCTCCCTCGGGTTGCCCTTCTCTTCCTCTGACAGGGGCAACAAAGCAAATAAGAAAGAAGGGAGCTTTTACGGGACTATCTGGGGCAAATTGAGATGTGAAAACCAGGAGCCATAACCCCGGTACATAAAACGCCGGGAACATTAGAGAGCGAGAGGAGTGAAACAGACTTCAGCATTAAGCTGTTTAACCTCTCTGTGTAGCATTAGTGGTAGAGACTTCAAAGCAGATGCTTCAGCGTTGGAAGCAGAATGACAAATGGGTTTAGAGACAGCTACGGTGAGCATTCTCACAGGAAGACTGGGCCTGTCATTAATGTCAGCTTAATCACTTTGACCTTCCTTCAAGTAGATTTCCATACCTATCCGGTCGCGCTGCCTTGCTCGTGCTCCTGTTTGATAAGCCCTGGTGCGATGATGTGTGCGTGGAATGTCCTGAAATGTGTAATATTAAAGGACTGCTTCACGCAAACCACAGACAACTCGCTCTTCTTTAGTTCAGCCATGCGTTTAGTTTACTTTCCCCAGATTTTCAACACATGAGCCTCCACCCCGGTGCAGTGGTGGTTCCTTTCCGTTGTTCACAGTTTTGGGAAAAGAAACAACGATCCGTAGCTCTGACCCAGTACCATCATGCTACGTATCGCTGTTCTGCACCGCCACCTCCCGGAATCAGACACTCCAGTCCCTGATCGGCTCATTAAATTAGTTACGGGAAGAATGTTAAAATAGGCTATCTTCTTTAGTGACCTAAAACGTGGAGAAAATACAACACATGTGGTGGATGCAGCGCAACAAAACAAACAAGGTCTCTTCTATTACTGTCAGTACAAACCACGTGAAATCAAAGATGGAAGCTTTATATAAAGGAGAATGTCCTCCCCAAAAATGCATTGTCAGGCCCGGCCCTTTAAAGAGCGACAGAGTCTGCGTGGGGAGGATGGAGCAGTCGACCACCAGGCCTCCACCTGTTCGTGTCCCGCGTGAAACCAAAAGTCAACCTTATTTTAACTCACGTACGTAACTTATGTAGATAATACTGCTATTTAACCCAAACCGCGATCTTTGCCTAAACCTGACCAAACAGGGACCGTTTCACCACGTTAACCACGCGTTCCTTATTGTTACCATGACGACAGAGGTCCGGTATGCCCATATATGTCGTTTTGGGAGTTTTTAACATTTCTTCCAGCCAGTGGCTGAAATGTGTGAGTTGCAGGAGATAACGCAGCAGGGCTGGACTAATTACTGCCAGAGACAAAAAGTGTTGCCAGTATGTTCAGAGAGTAGCAGGCACATTGTTATTCTGTAAAGAGATGTTGCTGTTAAATGTTTTCAGGGCTGCGAGCACCTCAGGTGGAACTCCATTCTCCTCAGTTTTATTAGGGTGGAGCAGGAGTCCCAGAGAGTCATGTCTCCTACCCTGAGCAGAAAAAAGCAGAAACCAGAACCCCAAATCTGACTACATACCACAGGAGGTTTTGATTTTTTTATTTGAGTGAACTGACCCTTTAACCTGCCTTTGAACCAGAGAAGCTGAAGTTATTGATCACCAGTTGTTATATGAGGGCTAAGAATGTTGTCACATTTTGGTCTTTCAGCTCTTCCTGTCCGAATGTTTCTGGGGTTGGAGGCTCGCTGTTCTAATGTTCTTCCCTTAAGAAGCGCTGTGCCAAAAAAGCAGCGCGCCCAATGTGTCAGCAGGAGCGCCCCCTTGGTAGTTGACAGTGCTTCATGGCAAGAGACGCCAGGTCTTTCATGGCAGTGCGTTCTCCGTTCCGCTGCCTCTAGGCTGAAGCAATTGCTTTGCAGGAGTAAATAACCAGCTTTAACAAAACTTCAGGGACACATTAGTCTGCTGGAGGACAGCTCCATGGCGGTAGGGCGGCCTTTTTCTTCCCTCATAGTGAGGCAGGCGGAAGCATCAGGAAGGGAGCGGTAATGGCTCATCGGCGTGGGTATGAAGCCGTCCTCTCTCCCTGCCGACAGCCAGTCAGCTGCCCAGCAAGCCCATATTGAGCTGCGTTTCTCCGCCGCGGCCTTGGCTTTATTTGTTTTGACTGTCTGACGCCACTGCAGACGTACTGAGCACCAGTCCTTGTTCATTTTATTGGGCTTACGATGGATCCAGCTGCCCTCCCTCCCTCCCTCACACTCCTATATACCTAGCATACCTAGCAAACCCTAGGGGGTTTCACTTGCTGCATTTCATTCCTCAGTTGTTCATTTCGTCCTTCTTGGCAAAAAAAAGAAAGAAATGAAAAAGCAAGGCTTTTCCCCCCCGAATTCACACGCGCCAGGCTTTTGTGCGGTGTGTGTTCTGATATTGGTTGTCATGTAGCGGGAGTTAGCATGGTGTAAAGGGTGCTCCTGGGCCCGGCTCACTCATGAGATCAATGCTTCACTTACCTTCTCCAGGTTGTCTGTTGGGATCTCAGCCGCTCTCATTATGTGCCACTGCTCAGAGTGTGTTTACCAGGCTGCAGGGATACTAGTCTTGTGTGCATGCCACCCATTCGTAAGGCCCATTTGTCCTCATTTAAGCGGGAAGAGAGGAGACCCGAGAAAGGCGGCCTCTTGGTGGTCTTTTGAGTATTAAACCAGCATTTGTTATTACTAAGCAGATGTGCTCTTAATTCATCAAAATAACACAAAAGGTGTGTTATAGCAAAAGCTGATGGATCAGGCTTGTTGTGTTAGCAGGTCTTGTCTTCGTGCAGCTGCTACCCCCACACAGTTAATTACTCTCTTATTCATCCCCAACAATGGGAGGGGATGGAATAAATCTGAGCCGCCGCGCACTCTCGCTTCTTCACCAGGAAGGTGCAAACTGGGACCCTAAAGCGAGCGAGTGGCTTCAAGAGGCACAGTTTATCATTTTTAATGGAGAGGAACAGGAAGTGGAGACGTGAAGCTGGGCTCCGTGATTTATACACCGCCTCAGTTGGGGGGGGAGGGAGCGAATCTCCCTGTCCACACCTCTGGTTTGCAGTCGCACCCGCTCGTGCACTAACCCCTCGGCGTTCTCGGCGCCTCTTCAACACCACCAAAATACGCTTGCACTTTGTCGGAGCCTCTCCAGGGAAATAACACGCAGGAGAATTTGCCTATCTAACCATAAGATTTTGGGGAAGAAAATATTCATTAATTATCCATTATTAATGTCAGAGATTATATATGTTAACACATGCGGTCTAATTAGTTATTGCTGGTGTGCAGGAGGTACAGTATCATCCCAAAATCAATCCTCGTCTCACTGCCTCTCAGTTCCTCTGGTTTTGTTGTTCTCTGAACAGCCCAGTGATGTCATGCCTCCACTGTCACCTGTTCATTTACTTTGGTAGTGGAGGGCATCGGGGTATTGATTAAGGTTTGCTGTGTTTGCTGTGCTAACTGTGTTAGCAGCCCTGCCGGTGTGTAATATAGGCCTTGGGGCTATTCTGTCTTTCTGTGCAGTCTCACGAGTGCTTTACAGACCTTGTAATCTTAATTAAATATGCAACTTTTGATCGCAACAGGATCACTATTTTTGCATTTAAATGTGGTCACAGACCCCCCCCCCCACGCCGTACCTCAGCTGAGAGAAAAGGCAGACATTTTGAATCTTAATGCAGAAAAGGGAGAAAAGAACAAAGAAGTGAATTGAGTTGCTCCTTTTTCAATTTCCCTTGTTAGCCTCCTGCTGCATTCCCCCTATAGTTTTTTCTTTTTTCTTTTTTTTCCAGATGAATTTTATGATATTTTCCTCCCCTCCCCTCTCTCTCTCTCTCTCTCTCTCTCTCTCTCCTCGGCGGTTTTCCCCAGACAGGTTCCACAGTGTTTTAGAGGGGATGGATTTAATTGCTCTGTGGGGATTGGTTGGCTGTGCCGGGCTCGGCTGTTTAATTAGTGTACCCTGCCGGGATTGGTTTAATGCTTCATGATCTTGAAATTGTCTGATTGTTCAGCCCTCTGGGGACTCTCCCTGCCTACGTAGGCCAGCAGGTTTAGCTAAACATTGCTCCAGGCTTCTGCTGTATGCGGCAGGAGGAAGAGTATGCCTAAAGAACCAAATTTCGGGTAGGGTGTGGGGGGGGGGGTCATCTTGTATGTCACAGCAGGGAACATGCATGTGGAGCGGACGGTCTTCTGGGTTCCTGACTGCAGGTGATCTGTGCAGACGTCACAAGGGTGTTTATCCTAATTCCTTATTTCCTTATTTCCTCTCAGCTTGATGCTCTGTGGAAAAGATCCAATTGACTATTAATGCAGAACCAATATTTAGACTGTGATGCAGTGTTTCTTCATGATAAGCAAGCATGTGAGTTTTAGCTGCGGCCAAGCAACATCATTTGCGATGCATGTGGCCCACACATTTTCGACCTTTTTGCTTGGATGTCTTGTATTTCTGAAGGGGCCGTCGCTGACTTGTTGTGAGCGTGGGGGGATCTGCTGCGACGAGGCCCTCAGGATCCCTGAATGATGAGCTGCGTCACCTTGAGTGAGGGGAGCTAAAATGCATTTGTGTAAATGGGCGCGGGGTGTGTCTGCGTCCCCTCTGTAGCCTTCCATGGGATGCCCTTGCTTTGGTTCAATCATGGCAGCCAGGTTGACCTCAACAGTAAATGTGCTTGGCATCAGGAGCTGGATAAGGGAAGAGCGTGCGCGTTGCAGCGGTGCAGTCCAGTACTGAAGGCTAAACTCATTCCGCTTCATCAGACTTATTGAGCTCACTCACTCAAAGAACTCAATCTTCAAGTGCATAAATCTCCAGTGGATGATAATAAGAATACTTTCCTCTGCCTCTCTGCCTGGACTTTGTAATGTATTTGTCCTCACAGTGAATGATGTTCTGGTGCAACAATGATGACTTTTTGCCTCAGAGCTTTGTCTGTTAGGAATCCTCCAGGTACATGCCACACAGATCATGCATTCTGCTGTTGTTGACTGGATCATCTGTGCTGCACCCAGGGGGTCGGCTTTTTCTTATGCCCACGTTTACAATTGTGTTTACGCCCTCAGAGACACAGGGCGGATGCACGTGATCACCAGGGTGACAGACCACATGGCAACCCGAGCCACTCCCAAATGAGAGTAGCACCCTGAGCCTGATCCCCTTTCTCTCTGGGGGAGATGCCCTGATTACTGAGTGACTTTGTGCTGGAGTTGAGGGCCCTCTCCAGCTGTTGGGATTGCTTGTGCTATGATGATAAGGGGTTGTGAGTAATCAGAGTTGGGTTGCGTAGACACTCTTTTAATCTCTCCTTCATGAATGTTTTACAGCTACGCTGGAACATTTGATCCATTTGTGATAAATGTTACTTACTGCACTTCCTTTTCATTTATCCTTAAATAATAGGCGGACTAGCAGAATCTACTCTCAGGTGGCTTTGGAGATACTCGCTGTGTTCCGTTATTTTTACCTCAGGTTCAATTGTGGATTCTTGTTCAAAGTCAACAATGCTGCTTTTTCTTAAATGAGCCCCAATGTCTAATATAAATACCGTCCCGTCAGAATGGGACAATATCGAGGACCACTCTAACACGTCACATGGTCTTTGCGGTGGTTGATATCACGTCCCACTTATTATATCAAGACTCAATACTGTATAGTTCATCATCCACGACATATAGTAGAAGTAACAGTATTGCTTTGGCACGACTGTATTGGCACATTTGATGTAGAAATACAAATAAAAAACATATAAATATTATGTATAAAAAATAGACTTGCCCTCACCGTGTCCTTTTTCACCAGGGAACTGTTCACACCCCCCTGCGCCCGTCTAGACGTGCGGCATCATTAACCTGCCACGACCTCGGCCTCTGATGAATTCGCTCTCACATTCCCTGCAGCGTAGCGCTAGCAGCCCTCCTCCTGTCCACTGGGAACTGGGCCTCCTCTGGACTGGCCATTAGAGCCACTAGCCTCTACCGGCAGGCATTAATAGGCCAAGTGGCCGGAGCCTCTCTCAGACTGCTGAATAATTCAGACCGTCTGGGCCGCGTCTAGTCCCGGGGCGCAGGGGGATGTGAACTGGGGTGCAGGGTGCAGGAGGCTGCACGGTGGTGCAGGGGTTAATAACAGGTCTGCGTCTCTGTGTCAGCAGCTGCTCAACCCCCTCCACCCCCAGCAAATGCCTCCAACCCCCCCCACCCCCCACCTATGAAAGAATCTTATTCAGTTGATTAGATTTTTCAAAATGGATCAATTTTTAATCAGCGGAGCATCTGACTACGGTCAATACCATTGTCGCTGGGAAGACAGTTGCTGGACAGCCGTCTTTATTTACAGGAATGTTTGTTTTTTACTGTATGCAGATGCAGAGGCAGGAAATGGCTAGCTCAGATCACTGCACCACTGCAGGCTCTGGTCTGTCCAGGCAGGGGTCTGGCCTCATCATGTGCGTCTGCAACAACAACACCTCCACCAAGACTGCAGCAAATCCAGCGCTCTCTGATCATGCCCTTTGGAAGATCAGTCGTGAATATTTATTCACATCAGAGCAGAAAGGTGGATTAGCCTAATGTCTTTTCCTGTGCAAATGTGGGTCTGTCCAAGGAGACATCTTCTCTTACTCATTTGCATGTGCATGTGCATAAGTAGTGAGTAGGAGTGAGGAGCCAACAAACTAGTTGTAATATTGCCATCAAAATTTCATTGGGCTGTGGGGAGACCCTAACATGTTAAATAATGAGGAGCCCATAAACTTAATGTTCAGGACCTCTCTGCAACTGCTGACGATGTCTAGTTATGACTCGATATGTAGGCAGAATTATGAGGAGATAACTCTTCATCTGGTTCTTAAAACCGCCACATATTCCTTGTGTGATCACGCCAATGACCCTTCAGTATGTAAAGATCAGAGGGAGGAACTTTTTATGAAATCTAAATACTGTCCCGTCAGAATGGGACAGTATGGAGGACCACTCTAACATGTCACATGGTCTTTACAGGTGGGTGATGTTGGTGGTTCTGTAATTAGAAAGCCTTGATGCTGTGTATTTCATCATACATGATGTATAGTAGAAGTAATGGTATTGCTTTGGCACCACTGTAGAGGCACATTTTACAGAAATGTACAAATAAAAAACACAAAATAATAATTTTATGTATAAAAAATAGACTTGCCCAAGCTGTGTCCTTTTTCAACAGTGTACTGTTTAATATGGTGTAAAATCAATAATGTTCTGTCCTGATGGGGTTAAATCAATATATCAAAGTCAAAAAGATGAATCCATAATGTGAGAACACAAAAATGAAAGTGCACACAAAGTGCTACTTTCAGGTCACCACAACCATAAAGTTAGAAAACTTTACAGTGAAAAATGACATTTAGGTTTGAAGTGCCAGACATTGGCGTACGGTGTCTGTGACACTGTCGTCCTGGGTAACAACTCACAAAAACGAAGCTTCGTCGACGCAGCAGAAGACTAAGTAGAGACAATATGTTCTGGTCTTATAACTGTACACAATTGAAATAATGCAGATATTAAAACGCAGTTCTCATAAAATATGCAACAATATAAACGGCATAGTTTACAGCACAAGCTAATTTTCTACCCGTTTCTGCTTCCATAGCTGGACATGTGATAACGACAGTCAGTTGTAGAGGGCTGCTATATTGGCCAAGTGTTACAAACGCTGGTATGACGATGGTCTTAGATGAAACTCAGAAACACCAAAACATTGTTTATTTGTATGTGTGCCAGCTTATGTACTAGACTTTACAGTCACAAGCAGGTTTCATCAGCGCACATGCCCCATCTAAAGTGGATTGGCTGAGAGCAGTCAGATGGTAGGTAATCCCAAAAATCTGTGTGCCATGAGCGTAAAGATGATACACACATTCTTCAAATGAGTGTCGCAATGTCTGTTATGCTGTGTTTAATCTGGTCATTTCATGTCATTTTTACTGACTGAGTGTTGGGGTTAACTTGAAAACCTTTCTGGAAAGATTGGATTGTGTGGTGTGATGTGCAAGATCCAGACACTTTGAGGAGGAAGAAGAACGAGCAGAAAGTCGATGAAGCAAAACAATCAGCAGTGCATGGATTCCAGATAACCACAATAGCAGTATATCTGTATGTATATGTATTGCAGTCAGAATCAGATTTGGGTTTATTGCCAAGTAGGTTTTCACATACACGGAATTTGCTTTGGTATTTTGGTGCACAAAAGAGAAAAATAAACCTCTGCGCACCTGAATGTGCGATAGGTGTGTCGGAGAAAGGCGCAACAATGAGAAGAACTCCGTCCGGCTCACTGCTGAAATATTTGCAACCAAAATACGGGGAATTTGCTTTGGTGTTCGCGCTGGTGTAGCGAACACCAAAGCAAATTCTCCGTATTTTGCTGCGTAACAAAGAACATAGCAAGGGAAAAAAAAAGATTAAGAAAAAGTATGACAAAACTCAAGACATATAAATGAAATTATGAAAAAGAAATGAGCAGAAATCCATAGTGTGAAGTGTAAGCAATAAGGAATATGTGCCCGGTTCTGGTCCTGATGGACGGGGGACTGTCTGGGCTGGGAGCCTTCTGTATGTAGCTTATTTCAGAACAGGTTCCAGAGCACTTCATAGTCATGAAAGATAAAAGAGTGAGCAGATGACACGGATCAATACAACAGACGGACACAGAGGCAGTGATGGAAAAAATAAAATAAAATAAACAGAAGGATCCAGCTACAAGGATATCAAAAGGATAGACTGTAGTCAGGAAGAGCAGAAGCTATTTACAGTACATCACAACTAAAGTCATGTCAGCTGCTGGAGCCGGGAGGCGGGTGGGTGACTCGCTAGCTAAACTGACTACATGTCGTTTCTAAAGGCTGGCGTTGAGGAGTCTTGTCCTGGTGATACAGTACTGCAGGCAGATATACTTAAAGAAAAGCCAACACAGGGCTCTCCATTTCAAAAACGTCACCATACACTGACACGACCGGCATATTGGCTGTAGTATGTGACAATATAACATATTGAATAACACATTGTCATATTGACATACTAACATATTGGCTAATGACATTTTGACACTGATGTAATGACGTGTTTGCATATTAACATGATGGAACTGGTGTCATGTCATGGCATGTTGACACGCAGACACAATAACTGTCTTCTGTATGAGCTCAGCCCCATGTAGTCTGTCTGCTACATGCTGTACTTCTTAACCTCACTGGAAAGAGATTTATTTCTATATTGTATTGGGAGAACAGCAATTGGGGGGGGAAAAGTCAGACAAAATCTAAAACTCATGAATAGCAATGATCATATATTCAGCAAGGAAGCAAATCGGGGGGGGGGGGAAGTAAACTTGTACTTTTTTGCTTTACACTGACACAACTTTAATCAATACATGACATGACATTGATTGAAGCTTTCCTCTTCCTTCATATTGGTGGTGTCTGTCTGTCTGGATGAAACAACAACATGTGTTAGATGGTGCAGCTAGTCAGAAAGGCTTTTGCAGAGTCTCCCCGTCCTCCCATCTAATCTTCCTTCTTAAACATCAAACTTATGCAAAAAGAAGCAATGCTTTCACCGAGGAGTACTTATATTTCCCTCACTAATGAAAATGTTTTGAATCTCCTTGCTGCTGTGCCAGTGGCGTTGTTTTTCCTTCTCTGCTCTCTGATTATGGAACTGTACAAACCGGCGAGATTCTGAATTCTTAGCTGATTGCATGCCTGTAGCCATGCACCTTCTCTGCTTTCCTCTCCAGACTGCTCTCTCCCGATAGCCTCCTTTTTTCTGGTACAGCGAGATGCAGTGCACTTTATATGCAGTTATGCTGAATAGGTGCTGATGTATGTTGAAAACAGTTTTGCAGGTGCCTTGTCAAAATGTGCAGCGGATAGGCAGTAACACAATTCTGTTTAATATGCTATCAATCAGCCGGTGGATTCCCATTTGTACATACGGTGTTATGAGTCTACAGACTATCACGACACTGCTGGTGTTTAGCTGCTCTCATGTCCTCCAACAGTGTGTCCCTATTGTCTGTTTGTCTGTTTAATATGCAAAGGCGGTCATTCAGGGAGTCATTTTGGACCAGTGTAAACGAATCGGCAACAATGATTAGCTGGCGCTGCAGAGGAAGTGTCCATCATTGTGTTAGTGCATTTGGAGACCATCACTCCTCCCTCAGGTCATCTCGCTCGCTCAGCCTCGTGGAAGACGCACTCTGAAAAACACCCAAACAGCACCGGAGTAAATACACTGTAAGTGGAGTTACTTAATGGGAGATTTTGCATGCTTAATTGCAAGTATAGATTGAAGGTCCATTAAAAGACATCAGTGTCTTGGAGTCCAGCATATGGTTTGAATATACTTGAAATGGATTGATCCATTGACTTCCTGCTTTTTTTTTCCCTGAGAGAAGTAATTAGAAACAAAGAGCGCAATGCCATTTTGGAAAACAAGAAGCGCAACGTTGTTAGTATCCAGACAGTCCTGTTTCGTTGCTGTTTGTTCAGTGTATGCAAGCGTGCTTCAGGGTGGCACCGTAGACGTCCTGAGGGAAATATCAGGCTTATTTATTGGAGCCTTTTTATCCCCAGCTCAATAGCAGCAGTCTGATGGTCCGGGTACAGAGGGGCTATCTGGCAGAGGAGGAGCTGGGCCTGGCGTCAGCCCCACTGACAAGCTCTTATTTACCGTCCAGATCTATGACTCATTTTATGTACCTAATCGTAAACCACTGAGATTTATCGAAGGTAACGGGGCAGTGGGGAATACCCCAGGAGACTGGCAGATTCAGCCGCCCCCCCAGCCGGGCTTCAGGTTCACTCTACCTGGCCGAGCATGCCAACACCTTCTGGGAAGATGGGAGTGTTGGAGCCCAAATGAGGAAGTCCATATTTCTGCCAGACATGGACAGCTGATAGCTCATCTAATAAAGAAGAGGGTCATAAAAATTGGACGGGCTAATGGATGAGTCTGTAAGGATTAATAACAGCTTATTGGTCAGGTGCAGTGACCTCTTGCAGGGCTAACAATGCGCTGGCCAACTGGGCTCTGGCTGCACAGCGGTAGATGACCAAACCAATAAACAGCGGGGGGAGGGCGGGGGCGGGGATATTAAATCACTCTTATCATTTTTGATGCCTACAGTATCGCCCTACGTTTGAGGAAGTGCAGATGAATTTTGTTGGTTTATAAATAATGAATTAACCTCAGGGAGACAAGAATCTAAAGGTTGACATCCTCACTTACCATCATTTTCTCTCATGTCTGCCACTCCAGTAATGGCAAAGGGGGGAGCAAAAACAAGACGGTATTGTAATACGGCCTTTGTTCTGACAGGAGCCCTGTTTTATATTCCTCCCGAAAATTAAAATTAAACTTTCATTGTTGTGCATGCTGTTTAATCCAATAACGATCTGATGTAACAAACCGCCGTAATATCTCTCAGCATACTTAATCGGAGTGGACTTAGCCCTGTCACTTTATATTAACCTCTGCTGCAACAGGAGAAGAGCTTCACTAATCTGCCATTGTTGGGTTTGGCAGTCTGGAGCTAGTGCAAAACAGATTTGGCAGTCAGCGCGAAAAGTAAAGGCTTTATAATGACAGCAGGGCCTCGCTGCTATTTCAGCTAATAATGTCAGAATCTAATAATGCCGTGGCCCTTGGAATTAGATGGGAGGTGAATGGGTGGGGATAGTGGTGGTGCAGGCAAAAGGATTTTGGGGGGATGGGCTCAGCTATCCCACCTCCTCTCATTATGTCACTCACTTTTCAGTCTGCAAATTGGCAAACAGTCTAATCCCTAATGACCTTTAAATGTGTGTGCTCCCACGCAGCCGCCGGCGTGCGCGTGTTGTATCCTGTTATAAACGTATAGTTGCGAGGAGGCTTGGCGAAATAGCGTGCCGTCCTGACATCTGACATCGTAGTTAGATGCCATTGCGTTAACAGGATATTAGATTCGCCAGGAAGCATCTGAGCGAGGGGCCTAAAGAGTGTCGGCTAACGCAGCGACCTCACACTGCTCAGCACAGCAGCATCTGCAGCGTCATCAAAGCACTTGACTCCTGTGTCCCCCCCCCCTCCCCGAACGCAGCCTTGTAACTTAAAACAAAAAGCTGATTGGTCGCTCTCACAGCCTCCCCTCATCCCCGCCGCTGTGGATGAGGTCTCAGCCCGGGAGATAAAATAGCAGTTATTTCTCATGTGCTATGCCATTTTGTCAGTTTGACTGTTCCACTTATTCAGTGTTTTTTGACTTGCTGAGCTTGAGGGGATGTGAGTGCCATTTCGCAGCCAGATCTGAGTTGTGTTGATTGAATTAGACAAAGTCGGAAGATAATTAAGAACCGCAAGGCGCTGCAAAACTGTCTGCTTCCAAACTGGTGAAAATGAGACGCTGCCACATCAATGAGCTAGCTGGCTCTGCTTGATGTCAGTGGCGGGTTATATCAGTTGACACCCTTACCTCCTAGTGCTGGAGCCAGTTTCCTCCTTTCCCTTTAATGTTCCTCCAAATATGATTAATCACAAGCCGTAAAACCGTTGCTTCTGACAGTGCACCACGTTTGCACAGCTTTGTTTGTTTCTTTCACGGTAGTAATATGATCCTCAGCTGCCAAGTGCAGTTTATGGCATAAACACAACCCCAAAGAGGCGTGTCTGGGAGTCAGATGGGAATCGCAGCTTGGCCCACATCATCTCTCATACTTTACTTGTGATTTAGCAGGAGTTTTTGTATTTGCGTTTGAGCACTTTACGCATGTTTCCAATGATGACCTCCTAAGATGCTCAAATAAATTGCAATAATTCGATTTTCCAGTCTTAATCACAGCTGAACTCAATTTTTGTTTGTCTAAATTATATTCTGATCTGTGCTGCGTATACATTTAAATCCCTCCTCACTGCACCCGCCGTTCATACTGTTAACCTAAAAGCTGAGGCACAGTGAACTACTGCTACCTGACTAAGAAAACAAATGCTTTGCACAATTTAGTGACATACTTTTTGTTCTTTGGAGAGACAGAATTTTTCAGAAATGTATTCATGAAATGTGAGAAGGTGGGGTCAGACAATCGGCTCTGTCTGATAATGTGCTGGCAGCTCATGTGCATTCAGGCACTTCTCAGCCTTTCTCTTTCTATTTCACCCTATTTTATGGAGGTTGCCTATGTTGGTGCTTCTCTCTCTTTTCCTCTGCTGGAGAGCTAATGTAGCTGCGAGGTTAATGTTGAGAATCGTATGGCTCAGGCACAATAAAATTGACACCGTGAGTCGTAGAGAGGTATGTTTATGGCAGCTAGCTACGTGTCTGCCTTTGTGTTTGTGTGAGCCTGAAAGTGAAACAGGGGCTGGGACTGTTCGCTGGCCCCCCAAAGGGGCTGGACTTGTAGGCTAGGAGGGTGGGAGCACAGTGGAACACGGGGTGTCAAAGGCTAATTTTCAAAGCCACTCACGGGCGCTCATCTCTCACTGTGAAGTGGCAAGCGTGGCAAGTGGCTTGCACGTTGTCATGGATACTAAAGCATGGGACCCCAGAGATGGGGCGCGGGGGACGAATGGCTGCCCTGTCTATAGGATTCCTGTCAGCTCCAGCCTGATAGATGGCATTGACGGATCATTTGTCATACTGTAATTGTTCTCAGCAAACACAGAATACCCACTAGTATAAACAGTAGTGTGCCGCTGGGCTAATAAAGCGGGAAAATGGAAAGGGATTCACTGATCCACTGCCTCTTTCACTTAAAGAGACAATGGCTCTGTTGTCCAGGCAAGGCGGACTGATTAGAGTGGCGAGGGCTGAGAAAAAGCCCGGCCGAGAGAATAAAACAAGGCAATCATAAAGCAAACGGCAGTCACTTCTCTGTATCGATGTGGCTAGGCGGGGGTGAGGTCTGTGAGAAGTGTTGACAGCTGAGGGAACAACAGGAGTGGGTCTAGGAGTGATTCGTTTTCTCCCCCCTCTCTATTTGGCCACTGAAACGGGAGAATGCTTGTCCAAGATAACAAATACGGCACAAGTGCAGATGCATAGCTGGGACCAGGAGCTCCCTCTGCCAGGCTCTGAGATAGCCAGGCGCCTGAGCCGGGTACAAATGACTCTGGGTACAAAGGTACTATTTGTTCACCCTTGTTTTGGTATGGACCCCGTGTCTGCTATTACTGTCGGGATTGACCTGGTGCCATCTCTCTGCTTGGAATGCTCTCTCCGCCTCGGTTCTGTCTGCCTATCGGGGGGCTCAGACATGCGTGACTGTGGAGGTATGTACGGGACATGACCTGGGATTTCTAATGTGAACTGGAATTAGGTCACCTCCAAACCCAGCTTCCATCAGTTGTGAGTCCGTGCAAACTTAGAAGAGGGAGTTACAGATTAATGGGCATGGCAGAGAGCCAGGGCACCAGCTGGACACGGCGGGTCAGAATCCTCACCGCAATACAGAGTTCACCATCCAGTCCGGGGTGGTTAGGATGGTCTCAAATCAGATCAAACTGCCCACACGCTTCCTGGTTTGCTCGCTTCATACTCATCCAGGGAGCGTGCTGCTCTGCTCTGTAGTCCAGTGGTAAGCGCTTTCCGTGCAGGTGTGTGATGCGTTGACTCATGTGTGTTGGAGGGAGGCCCGTGTCCTGCAGCCTGCCGCTGTTGTGTGCTGAAGCGAGGGTTCCTGGCGCCCCTCGCGGAGCACTTCACCCCTCTGACTGTACCCTGACACCCTGTGACGCCTGGAGCACTTTAGGCTGACCCGGCTGCTCACCTCCTGCCTGATGGACAGATTAAAGGACCATTAAGCATAATTACTGTTTCAGTTGGAGAGGCCAACTCATCCTGTCAGAAATGGTTACAAATTGCTGCACCTCTGCCCCCCCGGATGGCTCTTAAATTCTGAATTTCATTACATTTGTCTACTTTCTTACGATCAACACGTTTGGGCTTTGACAATAAAAATGTGTTTGGTGAGAAGAACTGGAAAGGCAAATGGTGATTAAGGGAAGTGTGGCTTCAAACTGGGCTGGAAAATGTATAATATGCGTAGTACGCTTTGCAGTAGGTGTCTGAGTCTGTGGCTGTAAGCCAATCAAAGTGAGTGTGACAGGTAGCTGATGTGATCTGGAGTGGAGCGGTGTGAGTGTGTGGTCTGCTGCGCTGTCTGTCTGATTATGTAAAATGTGGTGAGGTGGTGTAACGTTGGCTGGCTGCTGCAGCGGTTTGCCAGCTCCAGAGGGCCTGTTGCCAGTTTTACATGAGAACGTGCAGCAGCGCTTCGTAATGTTCTCCTCTCTGTATCCATAAGAAAACCCACACTGCCGCCCTTGGGAAATTGGTCGATACCATCAACCCAGCTGGAGGCCCAGGCGGCAGACAGAGTTTTCCCATTTTTACATCAACGCTGATGTTTATTATGAGATCTCCCTTCACTGTAACCTGCCCCTTCTCTTCCTCATTTGGCCGATTATTACACCCACGGTGAGAACAAACAGTTTCCCTACTTAATAATTCACATCACTTTCATCTGATACTCAGTTACCATGGGCAATTTAGTAGTTGAATAATTTTGTGAAAAATTCATTTATTATCGCTGTGCGTTATGAATCTGGAGAGACGGCGAGTGGAGTGGTGGAGGATTTTAAATTGCGTCTGTGGAGCGAGGGATCCAAGGGTAGGTAATGTGTTCTAATGTTCTCAGCCATATGCATTGTTTTCAGGGCTCATCGGTTTTACATCGATTCCCACTGAAGTGTTTAATTGCATCATGAATATGATCTAATTCTGTCCTTTTCACTGAAACTGGAGCACTCTCTGCAAATGATGTACGGCCTTGACAGCACCACATCAGGATGTATTTTATATGGAATGTAAATTATAGTGTTAAATTAGCCTGGAAAGATAACTAGCTGGCACAGGGGAATGGACTCAACAGTTTAATTTAGTGTCAAAAGGCCGTGAAGGGATAAATCACCTCTCTCTCCCCTCTCTCCTATGCCATATTAGGCTTTAATCATTCTCCTTTTCTTGTAATATCACTTGTTTCTCACTGCTGCCTAAGGATTCCTTCAGAACTACGCTGCATTTCCTCACAGCATCACTTGACTGCTTATAAATGCTTCAATTTGAGCACGTGGAAGACAATGTTTGCCCCTTTTACGTTTACAGGGTTTTTCCTCCTTGAAGTACGCTGCACTTAATTTAACTTTCCCCGGAGATCCAGAATGGCACTTGAATATCTGGAAATTACTTTCTTACCAGCGGCAGCATCTTTTTATTTAGCTTTTCTCGCCGCAGCTCTGAGGACGGACAAAAGCAGGTGAAGAAGTGCAAGGCTTCATGGCACAGTCTGGTAGACGGGGTATTCATGAAACAGATGAAAGCCATTAGGTAGGCTTTGGTTTATAAGACGGACCTCTCACCGTTTCCTGTCCTCGAGGCTGTTGGAGTGTTTGTCTGAGTGGCCCAGCTATTATCTGGAGTCGCCCTCCATGACCCAAATAGGCCGCTGTGCCTGGCAGCAGATATCTCCCACAGCCCGGTCTATCTTGCACGATTGCGTCCTTTAGAAGTCACCACCGGGTCGAGATCTGGGTATTAATGTGAGATCTCGTGTGGCTTTGAGTTCCCAAAGTCCTCGCTGTGAATTGACGCTCGCTTTAATTCAATTCCGCTTGGCGGGATGGGTAGATGGATGCAGGGGTGGAGGATCTTGGCACAGCTGGAGGGGCCAGATGACACCCTCAGGTGACGTGAATACCTGTGCAGCTTTATGAACGCCCTACCTGGTTAGTAATAGCTGTATGTTTGTAGATGTCTAAAACCACCAGGGTAGCTCCTTTCTCTGTGAATTCCTTGCACTGTACTGCAGATGTTGACAGCACTCTGGAGAAAAAGGCCCTTAAATTATCAAGTGGGGCTGTAGTTGTTTTCCTTGTTGTTTTCATCTCTTAGGAAGGGGGTAGGGTGGGCTTTGGGGAGGAATTGGTATGTTAAATGAGCTATGGGAGGTCTGCTGAGGCTTTTTTTTTTTTGCTTGCGGGGGGGGGGGGAGTTCAGTCATACGAGAATTGCTGCGTTGGGTGTTTGAGGCAGCTGTGTGAAGTCATTTTCCGGGAGTGCAAGCGGGAGAGAGGTGCGGATTAGGCAGCGCCTCTGAGCCGGAACAAGTCTGTCTGGGAAGGGATGAAGGCTACAAACCATAGATCTAATTCCCGCTCACGCTGCTAGACAGCAGAGACACTCACACACAGCCTGTGTGAATTAGGCCCATTTGCTCCCCTCGTTCTGAAGCGAGCGAAGGCAGGAGCAGACAGGGAGAGGTTGACAGACTCCTCACATCCTGCCCTCTCTCCTGACTCCCCTCGCTGTTTCCAGCCCACCTCCAAAGGCTGTCTCCAGCTCGCGCTCCTCGTTTTTTATTGTTTCTTGGTGCTGCAGGTCTTTATTATTGCTGACATTAACATGAACACAGTACAAAAACAGGTTCCACTGTAATCCTGGGAGGGGTGGAAAAAAACAAAAAGGGCATTCCACTGGCAGTGCAGAAAACGTTTGCACCTGTGGCCCCATTGATTGCGTGCGTGAAACTCCCAATGCCCTGAAGTTCATGTCTTTTTAATGCGTGTAATGCTCTGCCTCAGGTCATGCGATTGCCCTGAGGTTCAGGAAGGTTCACGAGGCCGTGTGCAGCGGTGGATTAGCCCATTCGCCGTCCTTCTTCTATGTCTCCACGTGCACCAAACCGAGCCTAGTGCCCTCTTGTCAGCAGCGCACAAAAACCTGACCCCAGAGCCGTGCGGTGAAGGGCTGAAATCAATGTGGCTGACCCAGATACGCTGTCCCCATGCCTCATTGTGATTGGACACAGTTTGCCTGTGGGTCAACCGCAGTTTTGAAGAGGCAGGAGGGTAAGTTTCCCGAGTTAACCTCTGAGTGCTATCCATCATGTAACCAGTGAATGATGTCTGCGGGTCTGGAGGCTCTGCGGTACTTTCACCTGAGTGTTCCCCTCGATTCCACCACTGTTATAACACTTATTTCAGAGGAACTCCAAAAATCAATCGGGCTGCTTTAGTTATTAAGGCTGGTTTTGGAGGTCTGTTAGTGGCGAGGAAAAAATGGAGATGTTGGTGTGAGGGCCCCCCGGTTCTCTCCCTGTTGTGCTTGTCTCTCCCATCACAACCCTCTGCACCCTGCGAGCCCAGTAATGAGTTGTATTACATGCTCTGTGGTGGGCACCTCTTGTGTTAGGAGGCTGCGTTCAATCTTTGTACTGTGAATGGAGGGGAAGGCTCTTTGTGTGTCTTTGAGAAGCACTGAATTGAAACGGTGTGCACCGAGTGAAGCTGATGAGGAGAGAGCGAGTCCTGAGAGGAACACGTGGACGCCTGACGGGCAGCGAGACACTGCATGTATGTATGTGTGTGTGTGCCTGGTCCAACAGTGTGTCTGTGTGCTCACTGCAGAAGGGTGGATTTCGAGGAAATGGGCTGCTGGGCTGGATGTAAGTTGAATTAGCCTAGCTTTAGTTACTCGGTTTACTTATCCCATGTTGTCAAATAGCCTGCCAAGAGGTAGTGTGTATTATATGAATGGAAATCTACTCCAGTCAGCTCATTCATCACGTGAGCGTCTCATCGTGACCCTTTTATAAGGACTGGCGAGGGGCCTAGCTATGGGCTAAGTGATTTTATGAGGCAACATCATGGGGCTCAGGTCTTATTCCCTTTTGTAGGAATGCATTTTCTACTTAGATGGCAACAAACTGCATTTGCACTTAAAACATATTCTGTAATCTTCTGTTATTTTACATACAAATTGCATCCTGGGCGATGCATTCATCATTGCTCATATCCAGCCCACTCTTAAATGAAAAATGTATCTGAGATGAATAATGGATCCCTCCGTAGTATAATTTTGTGTTTCTTGAATATAGTTGAGAGTTCCTCCTCTGCCTTAGTCTCTAAATCCCCCCCTCCCTCCCTCCCACCCCGCCTGGATGAAGTTTTAGAGGAGGGAGATATGAAGAAAAATTACTTATTTACCGTGTTTATTGTTTACCTGAGAGTTTTTACAATATGAAGCCTCTTGGACACACATAATGTTTGGAATATGGCGCCAGAAAACGCACACTGCTGTTGTGAATCCTGTTAGAGCGACTTCAGGACACTCCACATTTCAACGCCAATCAATCACCATCATTGCAGTGTATTACATGTTTAGCCTGTGGAAAAGTAGGTTGGGAGATGATGGGGTTTGTGGCTAGCTGGCGTACACAGGTGCTGGTGTAGTGGCAGTGTTGGGGGGATCCTCTGGAGGCTCTGGGTGGCCAGCCTTGTGTGAAGCTGGGAGAATTGAGGTTGAGTAGCTGAGCCCTCTGTCTTTATCTCTAATTACATGGTGAGGCTTGGGGAGATTGGGCAGAACTGTAAGGCCCCCACAGATAGCTCGGTGCCCCCCCCCACCCTCCGGCAGTAACACAGCAGGGTCTGAGGGTGTGAAGCAGAACCAGGTCTGGTGGGGCTCCAGTCCCACCACAGACGTTCTCCCCGGGGAGCCCCCAGTGTTCTTTCCCCTCCACAGCAGCGCCGCAGTCTGCCACGTTCCAACCCGCCGCTGGGGGAGAAGCACGGCGAGGCTCCGGCAGCCCACTCTGTCGTGCTCTACTTGCTCCTGTTGGTTTTTGTTGTCCCCAAAGTTTCCCAACCCGTCCTCTGAGACATCCTGACACCAAGTTGCAGATGGGGGAGGCATTGGACCGAAGCAGCTGGTGTCACAATGTGGATTGGAATTCACAGTTGGGATAAAATATGAAACAAATATGTCATTTTACATGTGTTTTCCACAGTTTGTTCATCCAGCTGTTTCCTTCCTCTGCCCCCCCCCTGCTCCCCCTTGCCTTGCCATATAAACCTGGGAAGGGCTGACTGATAATAATCCACGATTTGTCCCATTATGTCCTGTTTCTCTCAGAGTGGCTCCAGTTACTTTTAAGCATTATCCTCTTCACTCTGCTGGATCACTCATAAGAGCGCTGAGTTCTGCATTTTAATGTTTGCTCTGTTGTTTTGATGATATGAGTCAACACTATCAAAGGAGAGCACAGAACACACTTCTCTACAAACGAAAAAGGCAAAATTATTCCCAGTCCGTTAAGTGTCCCTTGATTCCTTTGCAAGTTTAATCTGCAGAAATCGATAGAAGGATGCGTGTTGGGCTTGGGAGTCAACAGCAGCCGTGTTTGATGGGTAAACGGACAACCAAATGGATGATGTGGGGGTGCATTCATCTTTCTTTAGGCAAATTGGGCCGCTAGGTCCTGACTAATTGATTGATTACATGACTTGCTGATACAATCAAAGCCCAGCCTGATTTATGGCGATAAATCGATTGATTAATATGACTTTCTGTGCTGGGGTTGGTCCGTGATGGTGGTGAGATGTGGGGGGGGGGGGACCTCCAAGTCACACATCCGTCTTGGAGCCGTCAGCCTTGTTGGTTTAGTGTGGTAATAAGAAAGGCCTGGATCTCCCGGCTGACATTTACAAAGAGCCGGCTGGCTATGACCCGCTCCCTAGATTAACCTCCACTTGTTCTCATAAGCACCACTGATATTAAAAGATGGGGACCAACAGCAGCAGCCGGGGGGGAAAAATGAAGTGTGACTTTTTTCGGTCCACCGTTTGCATACATCATTAGGGCGAACAACAGAAATCAATTGCACATTCCAGAATAAATAAAAACAAATATCTTGAGCAGAGCAATGCGAGGGCCTCTTGTTGACTCTTCCCAGATTACAGTTAGCCGGGTGTTTAAACGCTGATTTACAGCAAGATGGAGTCCACTCGCCTGCCTGTCTGCCTGCCTGTTCGGAATATGAAATGGAAGTTAAACACTGTGAATCTCCTACGTGGGGAGGAGGGCTCTGGACGTGTGGGCAGTGTTGCATCAAATAGATTGTGTTTCCTCCCGTGTAAACGCCTAATGTGTGCCGAGTGCTCTGACACAGATGAATGTAAGGAATTTGCTGTAAAGACTTTACGGCCCTTTTGAGAGACATGGCTGGGAGCTGGTAGCGTGGAACCTGCTCCACGCCCCCCTGAACACAGCGTCCACACACACACACACACAAGTGCTTACACATGCACACACGTCAAGGCGTGCAGCCCTCCGAGGACACCAGCTACATCACACTGTTCGGGCTGGTGCAGACATCTGGGATGCTCTTTATTTGCTTTGGGTCAGAAATGGCGGCCCTGATGATGTGCTGAGACTCATCTCCACACTGTGTGCTACGCGATGGCAGAAAATAATCACGCATATTGTCTTGACCAGACTCATCATTTAATATATGAGAGCTTCCTTCTGCTGCAGAGCAGGGCAAATTATAAAATGATTCATGTTAAAATTGCCCTTTCAAGTGGCTGCTCCCATTCTGCGGCAACGGAACTCGTCTGCCAGATCTCGGAGCCTTTGTGACTCTCAGCTGCTTGTTGTCAGCACTGGTTTTATTCCCACTCTCACCGCTCTATTTAGATTCATTTATTTTTGGTTCAAATGCTGTAAAATGAAAGTGTGATGGAGAGAAGGAGGGTAAAGGAGTGTTCTCTCTCACTCAGACAGGTGGCCCTGGTTTATGTCGCCGGGCCCCAGGGGCCCAGCTAACTGAGTCTGAGCGAGAGGTGGGACCTGTCTCTCAGCGCTACGCAGGTGGCGTGAAACGCAGCCCTCTCTCCACACCTGAAATATTCAGATTCTTCCAGCGGCGTCGCTTTGATCTTGCTGCAATCGACAAGGGAAAACGGGGAGAGTAGGGGGGAGAAAACAACAAAAACAAGAGGAAGAGCAGCACACCTGAGAGTGAACAGATTGACATTTCTTAAGAGAGAATAAACAATCGCAGGTTAGCTGTGTGGCGTCGCTCCAGCTCGTTGTTTCAGGTGAAAGTGGGCCATTGCGGTGATGATGGCTGCATGTTGTGCAGCCTTCCTCCTCTCCCACTAACTGACCTGAATGGTGACGCTTCACAGAAACCACACTCCTCTTCCCCTTCTTTGAAAAGAACAGGGAAACAAACCTTTTCCACAGTTTCATTGCTCGAGTTCAACACATCTCTGCTCGGCTCATTTTTCACTCGTCCTCTTCAGAAAACTGGAGTTCAGAAGGTTTTTGTGTTTGGAGCACTTGCTGTTTTTCGTGTCCTTGGCCTTTTATTAAAATCCTCCCTGTCACTCTTCCATATTCATATCTCCATCTGAGCCGATCATTTGGCCGACTGAGGTTATCGTGTCTCCTCTCAGGTTTCAACCCACTAGCCTGCTAATGAATCATAGGACTGTGTAATTAGTCACCCTGCATGTACCGCACAATGACAATAGACACCCTGATTGTAACCACAGAGTTTGAAAGGAGCAGAACAATGCTCGGCCTTAATGATGATAAATAAGAAGTTGTAATTGGCCTTCGTTTGGAGCATTCAGTCATAGATTGTAATTTGAAGTTTCTAATTGGCGGATATTTAAAGTTATTCATTGGATGGAGAGTGGATACAGGATTGTTTGAAAGGGCTGTAATAAGATGTTTTCATGATACCTCTTGATACTATTTGGAATAAGACTTGACAATAAATGGATCATACTAAGATGTGTTGCAGCATATCAGGAAACGTGTGTGTGTGCATGTGTGTCCAAGTGTGCGCCTTGGAATTAAAGAGAGAGAAGTGTTGACAAGTAGGCTGTGCTCTGGTGCATCAGGCGCCAAAAACTCTCCAAATGAAGCAGGGTATGACGAATAATGGCTGACAACACCAGTCACACCTTTTGCTGATGGTTGTAACGCTCACACGCTTCTCCTTCCTTTTGTAAGATTTAGCATGCCGTTTGAAGACAGCCTGACTGACTGGGGATTAATTATTTTGGATGATTTATCAGACTTACCAGTCCAGAGTTTAGAGAGGTGTCAAAATTAAATGTTATTTTCCTCGTTGCTAAGTCCTGACGATCTATAGGCTGACTACATGTTTCTGCTGCTGCAGGGTGGACAGTAATCTGAACTTGGCTAAAATAACTCTGTGTGGTCATGAGACAATTACCAGGATTAGAAAGCAGACAAAACATTTGCTATTCAAAGTTAGATCTTTTTTAAACTTTGATTTCCCTTTTGCTGGGCAAATGACGGCAAAATGTTGCTATGATTATTTACGAAGAATGGAATAAAATATATTAAATAAAATGTCTAGTATCTTAGGTTATTATTCTAGTATGTAGCTATAAAATGCACCTTTCTCTTTATATTCTATTGCAATATTAAAATTAATGCTAAATTCCCTCCAAAACGTGAGGTCACTGGTTCATTTCCACTGTGGATGGTGAAAGGAGAACTGCACTTGGTCGTGTCCGTTGTTGATGTTTGTCTATAAAAGAGACATTTTTACCATCTCGTCATCAAACTCGTCTTTTGTCCTCGTGTCTTGTCCTCGTGTTTTGTCCTCGTGTCTTGTCCTCGTGTCTTGTCCTCATTTCTTGTCCTCGTGTTTTGTCCTCGTGTCTTTTCCTCGTGTCTTGTCCTCGTGTTTTGTCCTCGTGTCTTGTCCTCGTGTCTTGTCCTCGTGTCTTGTCCTCGTGTTTTGTCCTCATGTCTTGTCCTCGTGTCTTGTCCTCGTGTTTTGTCCTCATGTCTTGTCCTCGTGTTTTGTCCTCGTGT
>JAVQJF010064486.1:0-11310 GCA_036023855.1 Gadopsis marmoratus | reverse complement strand
AACCCAGCAGCAGGACCAGTATCTGCTCCTTTGTGCAAGGAGGACCAGGATGAGCACTGCCAGAGCCCTACAACATGACCTCCAGCAGGCCACTGGTGTGAATGTCTCTGACCAAACAATCAGAAACGCACTTCATAAGGGTGGCCTGAGGGCCCGACGTCCTCTGGTGGGCCTTGCACTCACTGCACTGTGGAGCTCGATTGGCATTTGCCATAGAACACCAGAAATGGCAGATCCGCCACTGGCGCCCTGTGCTTTTCACAGAGGTGATATGCTGCCTGTAACATCGTTCAGCATGGTGGTGGGTCAGTGATGGTCTGGGGAGGCAGATCCGTGGAGGGACGCACAGACCTCTACAGGCTAGACAACAGCACCCTGACTGCCATTAAGTATCAGGATGAAATCCTTGGACCCACTGTCAGACCCTACGCTGGTGCAGTGGGTCCTGGGTTCCTCCAGGTGCACGACAATGCCTGGCCTCATGTGGCGACAGTACGCAGGCAGTTCCTGGAGGATGAAGGAATTGATACCATTGACTGGCCCCCCCACGCTCACCTGACCTAAATCCAATAGAATCTCTGGGACATTATGTTTCGGTCCATCCGACGCTGCCAGGTTGCACCTCAGACTGTCCAGGAGCTCAGTGATGCCCTGGTCCAGATCTGGGAGGAGATACCCCAGGACACCATCCGTCGTCTCATTAGGAGCCCCGGCGTTGTCAGGCAGCATCAAGCAGGTGGAGGCCATACAAACTACTGAGGACCATGTTGAGTTGCTGCAATGACATTTCAGCTAAATGGACTAGCTGCTGCATCATTTTTTGTCCTGAATTCAGCCCTCTGTCGGTTGATAATTTTCATTTCCATCAAACGATGCAGCATCCTTTCGTTCCTAACACATTACCCAGCCCATATCAGTATAGATATCCAGCATGATTTCTTGTGTTGTGTTTTCAAACTGTTCCTAGAATTTTTTTGAACAGTGTATATAATTGCTAACGACTGGCCCATAAAGCAGGGGCAGCGGTTAATTTTCTATGACACGTGGCTGGCCTACATATTGTGTACTTCACGCCACTTCGGATCACCAGGGAGTCAGTCAAGAGCGAGTGAGTACACTGGTCCACGGCACTAACTACTTAGCTTTGTGGTGGTTTGGGGGAATAGTACAGTACGCATATTTATGGGGACCACCAGGGTGGCGTACTGCTGGGTGGCGTTTGCCCAATTTGAAGGTGCCGGTCTGGGCAAAAATGCCTCAAGAGATTTTTTAGTTCCATTCCAGGTCTGGGGGGGAAACCGTAGCACTGTTCAGCAAATCAAAAGCTGTCATATTTAGGGGAAACTGCACTGATTTTATATAACATATGCCATAGTCATTTTTCTCTTCATAGGGATTATTACTCAGCCTGTCAGAACAGTTGTATAATGTTCTCTGTGGCACCGTGTTGTTCGCCCTTAAGCGAACAAACCCTCCACCACTGACCCAAATCAACCTCAGAGAAACACCTTTAAAACAACCAAATCCATGGGATTTATCAACACAAAGACATACAAACAACCAGGACACTAAATCAACGCGCCTAAAACACAACAGCACACCGAACTCCAGCCGTCTCCATCAGAGACGTCTCGCGTCTCGCCTCTGACGCTGGAGCGTTTCAGCACTTCATTCCCAGGCCAGGTGCACCTCGTCGACTAATCAGGATGTGGACGGCAGCGTGAGAGGACAAACAGCACAGGGAGACACATGCAGCTGTAATGTGGTGGAGGTTTTATCAACTGTGAGAAAACTACTACAAGTTACATCCCGTGACTCTTTTCAACTGAGGCATGAAACTAAGAAAAAAAAGAAAGAAAATGGTTTCTCATAATCGCAAATACTTAAAAAAGAGAGTGCGGACAGTCTGCCTTAAGGATCTGGCCTGCCTGCAGTCTGAACAACGCCTTTGTGACTATGTTGCTATGTGACAAGGGCCAGCATGTATACAAACAGCTTAACATCTGAACGGCGAATGTGTTAAAGTGCCAGGTGAGCATGTTTCCTCTGCATCAAATGTAGGAAAATGCATTCTGGACCTACAGCATCTGCACTGCACACGTACAGAGATGAAAGTTATGTTAATCGTCTCGTCTGACTAAATATGACACATGTATATTTCAAACATTTTGGGTCCTAATGAGATATTCATATTCTGATCTCATAGACATGTATCCGCGTGGATGACTGCAGATTGCATCAACTTTGATTTGTATTTACTCAAGCTGTCAATGACGGAGCGCACACCAGTGTCTACTTCAGTGTTTGCTGTGCACAAAGGTTGCAATGCACACACACACAGTTTATATCAGAAATGCTGACAGCGATGATAAAGGAGGAGGAGAATACCTGTGGCACAACATGACGCACAGCAAAAGTCTTAAACGCTTCAAACTTCAAAAGCATACACACCTGAAGACACACGTAAATCATGAAAGTATATTGAGCCTCTTTTTAATGGCGGAGAGGTTTCCACGGCAACTGAGAGCATGAGGTGTACTTTGCGCTCTGTGCCGCTGAAAAATCCAGCTGGGTGAGCCGCTTCCTCCACGCTGCTCTATTCTCCCGTGACATCAGAGCCACGGCGAGGATCTATTTTCAGACGTTGGGTGGGGAGAGGAAGAGAGCCCTGTGGCATTTAGCTGGTGGAGGGCAGGATTATGAGGGGAAACCCACCTCGAGCAGAGTCACGACGCACACTCTTCTGCTTTGGCAGCTTAGGCGCTCGCAAGCTGTATGATGCGTCTATAACAGCAATACACCTGTTGACCTGAACTAAAGCGCCTCCTGCGCTTTGGCAACGTACGCCACAATCAGGTTGGCACAACGTAGCGTGGCTGCTGTGGCACACCAACACCGGGAAGAAGAAGGCTTACTAAAAGGTGCAGAGCTTAAGGATTACCAAACACAAACACACCATGACATATCTGCCTTGGGTTGACATGGTGATAAATGAGAAGATAAATGACTTGAATTCTGAGACATTTCTGGTCCCTTCTCTCAAAACAAAAAGACGTACATTCCCTGAAATGTCAATCCCAGAATGCATTCTATGGACAGCAGGGCTGTAGATACCGTACAGATATACAGAGAAGATATAGACATGCACAGCAATGATCACAGAGGAGTGTTTCTTTAAGCATGTGGCTCATTGTTTTCAGTTTTTAGACCTTTTCATGGAAAGGTAATATTTTTTCTATAACATTAAAGGAGTACGCCGCCGATTTAGGATTGCACTCCCATAACAGTCGGACTCACGATGGACAATTGTTTTTTAAAAAAGGGATCAAAAGTGATGGAGCCAACCCGGAGACATCTTTTTTCAAAACCTGGTGCCTGCATTACCCACAATGCAACGCGACTGCCAACAGTTCAGTCAGATTTGTGTTATGCTTGCAGACATGAGGAAGCAGGCTACAGAACTAACAACACACGCCCAGATTCTGTTCATTTCCAAACGTGTAGTCGACTGACTCAAACTGATCGAACTTTAGCTGAACATGAAGCGGATTCAGAAAATAGGATTTTCTTGCCTTTTGGTAAGATTTTTTTTTTTAAAAGTGAGTGTGCTGAAAGGGTCTGTATTTGTTTCTTATATGATTTTGGATCATGTTAAAAAAAATGAACAGACATTTACATTTCACATTAAACCTGTGACAACAAAGCCGTATGGAATCAGTTCCACAAGTTTAATTTCACTGTAGCTATTTTTACTGTACCGCCCGCCGACATCAAGTGAAGCCTCAGAGAGCCATGACCTGCAAAGATTGAATGGTATCCATAGCAACCAGCATGATCGGGTCCACCAGCAAAGTAGGAAGAAGGAAGAAGGGCACTTATGACAACTACTTTATATATAGGGTCAGTGTGGGTTGCTTATCCATCACAGTTTTAATATTCCAGTGTTCAACACATAGTGACAGCCACCTCTCTGACACAGTGCAGGGTCAGGAATCTCGCTTCATCACTATATGATTAAATATGCACATTATTGCACATGTACATATGCATGCCTTGATATTTCTCTCTTCATTATTTATCCAGCTGCCTCCAACCTACGTATGTGCAGGAAGAAGGCTTTTTTTTTTTTGCTGCTTAAATGATTTCTTTCTTCCTGCTTTCGTTTTAATGGCATCACACGCAGCTGGGGCTCCTCTGCACTCCGACATTTTTCTCCTCCGCTGCCTCTCACATTACAAATTCAAATTGGTTTGAATACGGCGAGGAGCAGGCCGAGCCTGTCCCTGTGCTTCGTATTTACAGTGCAGTGAGTTTGAAGTTCTCTCTGCTGTCGGAGGTGAAGGAGTGAATGGCGGCGGGGGGGTTGACGGGAGGTCTTCAGTCCCGTAATTGATTTGCTCTGTGTCCTCCTGAGCTGTGGCGTCTGGCTCTGCAGATATCTGTTGACACACAGCCCCGCGCTTGATTCCACTCTTCTCTTCAAAATGCAGTTTCTGACAAAGTTGTGCCATTAATCTCCGCAAAACCAAATGCTTCACACGGTGTAGTCATCTGAGGCTTGACAAAAGCATTATTAATGAGAAGCGCACATGTCAGCTGACACACTTTATTAACGTTTGTGCTTAACGAGAGCTTTGCCGCTCAGATGTAAATCTCTTTTTTTTTTGGCAGTCCGTCTGATTAAATATTAAAAAGCCATATGTAGATGGATGCTTGATGTTTTTCCCATCCAACGTGCCACTGATACAGCAAACTGCCATGAGCTCAGCTCTTTGATCAGTCCCTATCACTCCTGCCTGTTAACAGACCCTTGCATTGATTTGTCACTTCACTCCATGGCACCACTGTTTTTTTGGCCCACCCAGTGTTTAACATCAGCTCATCATCTGACAGGAAGCTGGCGATTCCCATCCCTCTGAAAGCTCCTGATTCAAATCTGAAAGTCACATCAAAGCGTGTAGTCTTGCCTTTGATTTGTTGGATGACTTGACAGCGGAGGAAGTTTGTGTTGTGCGTTCATTTTGAGGTGTTTGGAGAGGAGACTTTTGTGATGGAGCAACATCACCGGCCCCTGGAAGTGAGATAGTCTTTAAATTAAGGCCGTGCTGACTCTTGGGAGCAGAGCGCGTGGGAAAAGGTTTCAGGGTGGCGGTGAACCTTGACAGACGTCCTGGAAGTCTGTTTCCAGCTTGCTCACCACTCCACCATCGTCTTTTCGTGGCTTTTCAGTCTGGCATAATTTCCTGCTGCTCTGTGTGACAAAAGTACGTTTTTATACCGTTTTTTAGTACCCTGTTTTTATTGCATCAAATAACTAATTAAAACCATACTCATATGAAAACTGAACACTTGAACAAACATCAGTGTGATAAGAACTACCTAAAATGACAGAAGCCATCATGAAAGGTTTTGCCATTCATGCAAGTCGTATGTGTGTTAGTTGTTAGCTACACAGATTCAGCTGCACTGCCTTCTGGACTGGAGTCAGGCCACCCCTGACTTGCATGCAGCCCAGGGAAAGGCAGATGTAGTCACTTTTGAGATCTGGCTATGGGAGATACTTTTGTGATCTGGCTATGGGAGATACATATAAAATAAATGTAAATTTCATCCAGATGCAAGACCCTTGAAATAACAAGTGTGAACGAGGCATTTGTGTCTGTATCAGCAATCCTGGATTACAGGGGCCACACAAAATCCCAGAGCCTATAATAATGATCCTCTCTTTTGATGATGAAGACAAAACTTTCTGGCTGCCAATAAATCATCTTTTCACTCTAATTTGCATAAAGTAACACGTGTTCAACTTTTGCTCTTGAGAAGGAACATGAGGGCAGCAGGTGGCTGCAGCCACAGATCCAGACTCCACAGATCCTGCAGATACCTGCAGAAAGCAACAGAAGGAGAGAAAGCACACAACTACAGGAAAGGGAAGCAGTCGACTTGGTATCAAGTATTAATGGGATAAGAGTGTGTACAGATGGAAAGGGAGAGGAGAGAGGAGCTCAGTGCATCATGGGAAGTCTCCCGACAGTCTAGGCCTATAGCAGCATAACTAAGGGGGGGCTCAGGGTTCACCTGAGTCAGCCCTGCAATAAGCTTTATCAAAGAGGAAAGTCTTAAGCCTACTCTTAAATGTGAGGAGGGGTCTGTCTCCCGAACACAGACTGGAAGCTGGTTCCAACTATCCCACAATATCTTAAGAAGTGATTCACTAACATCCCATAGAAAATAAATCAGAGCTGACTTCTCACATCCCTCTGCCTTCAGTGGGTCTTAAATGCATTATGTAACAGCTCCTAAGAGATCATGGGGACTCAGTAGCAGTGCACTCACACTGAGTACATATTTGCTGTGGTAGTTTCCATTATGGAGTAAAATGATGTGAAATAATGTCCTATGGCCATTTTCCTTCTTCCTTTCCTTTCTTCCACTTTCTCTCCTCTCCCTCTGTGTTACAGCCCATCCATAGGTCAGTGAGTCACCGGCCCACCCATTCATTTCATAAATTTCCTCCAGTACACTCGATAGACACGTTCCCAAAAATAATTATATCCAGCAAACATCAATTTACAGCAGGAAGATGCTGCCAGGTTGCTTCATTGAGATGTATGAGCTGGATGGTCCGAGCGGAATCGCTGGAGGAGGAAAGTGACAGGACACCCCACCACCACCAACCAATCCCCCCGAGCTCTTACAGAAACGCAAGCCTGAGAAGTAAATGATAATGTTGTTTCAATGATTATTTTTTCATTTCCATTCTGATTGTTGGGTTTAGGCAGACGCTGACCGGCTCAATACAGCAAATGTATGATTTTGGTCCCATTCAGTCCTTTCATGAAGATTGTGATTAAAGCGTCAATGATCACTGAAGCCACTCAAAACATTATTACACTGACCATCTGTGACAGACAGTTACATCACTTCAAATCACAATAGCCTGACTTTAAACATCTGGAGTGTTTGTTGTCGACATATATTAGCTGCTTTGTTCTTGTTTTCTCTCGCCTCAGCCTCATAGTTGTGCACAGCAGCATCGTGGCGACCCGCTGCCTCCTAAATTCCTGTAATTATGTTCCACATTGTGAGCGCTTCTTAGCAGGGCTAAGATTCAGATTAAGATTAAGATTCAGATGAAATATGTCATGGTGGGTTCCCCTACTCCCCTCATTCACATCTTCCTCCCCCTGAGTCTTTTCTCATCACTGGCCACTGGTTTTACCCTCTTAATTAAACCGTAGCCTCTCTGCAATTATTAGAAGACCTTGGATGTATCAATTTGGATGAAACTGTTTTTTCTTTCCTTCTGACTAACAAGTGAATCCTAGCATGATAACTAAAATATTCTCTGTATGAATTCAAATCCATTGATAGTATACTTTGGAATGTAGTCAGGCGCATTCATGTGTGCACGGACAGATCCATTCCTATGCCTGGCATCAGTGACAGGGATCTTGAGGGGTTCTTGAGGGTTTTCGTTGGGAGGCCTTTTGCCTGCTTGAGCTATTTAAAGCAGCATTTACCCTGCAGGTGATCAGCATATTTTATTTACGTTCACTAACTGACTGCGTAGCACTGAGGCTGAATGTTCCCTCATCATTGCTGTGTCCTTGTATCACTGTTTTAACTTGAGGCATTGAAAACCTGACGTGAACTTGATGGGATAGTCCACGCTGCTGTCATTCAAGGAAGCACATAGGACAAGAGTTCACCAAGTACAAACCAATCCAACTATACTATTTTCCACGCCCCACCCGGGTCATGGTGCAGCAGGCTAAGCAGAGTAGCCCAGACGTTCTTTTCCCCAGTCATGTCTTTCAGATCCTCCTAGGGGAATCCGAGGCGTTCCTAGGACAGATGGCATATACAGTTCTGGGTCTTCCCCAGTGTCACCCTACAAGTTACATGTATCCAGAATACCAAAGAGGTGTCAAGGAGGTATCCTGATCAGATGCCTGAACCACCAGAGCAAATTCAATACAAGCACATGGATCTTAAAGAAAGTATTCCGGTGCTTTTCTAAAAATACACTATAGCTGACTTTAACCTTGCTATCTGTGTGGCTCTTGGGATGACAATGTCGGTCAGTCTACCACTTTGGTCCAGACTGAAATATCTCAACAACTGTTTGATGGGCTGCCATTAAAATTTGCAGCAGATATTAAAGTTCCCCAGAGGATGAGCCCTGCTGATTTTGGTGATCCCCTGCCCCTGTGGCTAGTGCCACCAGCAGGATGACACTATTGGTTGGATTTCCAGGAAATTTGGTGCAGACGTGGTCCCCAGAGGATGAATCTGCAATCCCCTTACTTTTCATCTAGTCCCTAGCATGGCTGTAGACTGGATTTATTATGGATGGTCAGCTATGGAAGCGCTGTGTGTCACCATTTCGGAAGCCATATGACAACAGAAAACATTAAAGCCATCAGCATAGCAAGACTCCATAGATGCTCATCATATGTGCTGCTCTAATGTCAGCTACAGGTAGATTCTGCTATTCTCTTCTGAGCCTTATTCATGTTTAGCCTATATTTGTTCAGATTTTTCCAAATTGGCACCATTAAAGTATGGTGAATTAGCTATTAGCAGTTCCTCTTTTCAATTCACCTATGTATGTACAGACAAGTATCGCTGGATTACTTTGATACTGAACCTGAAAAACCTTTTTTTTCTACGATTTTTAAGCAGAATTGTAGATGTTTGTTGATGCACATATTTCTCTTATTGTCAACAAATCCTGTGAAAGGACCAAAACTGGCAATGTGTTAGTCCATCTCTCAATTATATTCTGACTTCCCTACTCTGTCTGTGGCCCATTGGTACTGAAAATGTAAACCAGCTCACAAATATATTGTTTCATGTTGTTTTTGTTATTTAAAGGCCCTGCAATTCCCTTAAACAGCTGGCTACTGTACTTCTTAACAGCAGGAAATAGTGCATTTGTTGGGGACTATTTTCAGCGGCGGATTAATACACATTTGATGCTCTAATGGGGCAGCAGGCGGTGTGGGATTGAGTCAAAAAAAACTACAGTCTGCGTGTTCATGGGGATGAGGGACTGCGCCACCCAGTGCAACAGTGTGGGTCATTGATGTTTGATTGATTGATGTGGTGACTGATTGTGATTGATGTTTTTAGCATCAGTGTTTGGTAGAAGATATATCAGGCTTTGGATACAATCACAATATGTGTTAGTAGATACATTCAATGTTGGTTTGGGTGTTTTCCGACAATAAGAAAATTATAGAATATCACCAACTATCTACTTAGATATAGAATAGATGGTAGCAGTAACTTACTGTCATTTAAAATGACATCACCATGCCAGTCGCTCAGCGTCATCTCATTCATCAAAACGTACATGTAGTTTCCATCTGTCAGTCATACTATATCCTGGCCTCAGGCCTGTTTTCCATGTGGCTTGTATGCCAGGCTCCCACAGTGCCGCCATGACTACACTTCCAAACAGCTTGTGTGGTTAAGTGGGTGCTATGACACTGAGACTCCCTGCCGTGGAGTGTGTGTGTGTGTGTGTGTGTGTGTGTGTGTGCCTGAGCACCCATGGAATCAGTACATGTGTGTGTGTATCCATCCCTGAAACGCTGAGAGGGAGGGGTCATCAGAGAAGAACAAAGTAGCAGGAGTAAACTTTTTAATATTGAAGGAAGACAATTTGCAGAGGGATCAAAGAACGTTTCAGAAAAGTGAAAAAAAAATACATTTTAGAGAGATAAAGGAGAGTGCTGTGAGTGTCTGCTTTGTCAAGTAAGAGTAATATTCCTTTCCCCCAGGCTCTCTCTCTCTCTCGTGTGTCTTACGCACATCAGAACAAAAAGATACCTTGCCAAGTGGAAATCCCTTGAATTTGAGCTGGGGGTTTTTTTCTGATCACACAGAGTCTCTTCTCTCTGGTTTGATCTACCCATGTATTCCTCGCCATGGGTTACTGTGATGGGAAAAACATAATTTCTTATCTGTGACTGAGAAAATATGCTGATAGAAATAGCTTGTCATTCCAGACAGGTGATTAGGATTCAGTGAAAATGTCAAAGATATCTTTATTGTCCCTGAGGGGCAAATTGGACTACAGCCAAAAGAAATGCAGCACAAAACAACATCAACAGAAGAGACAAGACAACAGGTAGATCAGTTAAATTCATGTAGTCTGTTACTGTAACCCCTCTGACTGGAACCAACACTGTCGCAAAGTACAGACAGGGGAGCAAAGATATACCTCATTTTTATTTGAACCATTATTTTTTGGGCATTCTTTTCTTACCTTTTTATTGGCCAGCTCGAGTCGCTAAGTGACGTAAAGGTCTGATGTCTGGAAGGCAAGGGAGCGTAAAAACAAAGTGTTTTCTGCTGCCGTACTTTAAACATTGTTTGAAGTGAAGAAACCGTTTAGAGATGCGAGCCCGCATTTAAATAGCAAGGCGTTGTCAGCTCAGTAAAAGCTTGACTGAGTTACAAAAATCAATGTGAGAGATTTTTGGTAAAGCTTTTAAAAACTCTTGACCAGATAATTTCTTATTTCTGTAAATAGATAATATCACTGCCTATTTAATAACCATTGTTGGTGCTGCTGCTTCAATCATATCAGGCTGGACTGGATCTTCTATCAAACATTAAAAGGCAGGAGGGTCCGACAGGACAGAGAACGGTCCAGTCGTGCAAAAAATCCCGTACTGTTGCATTACTGATCTAATGTTTTGTGTTGTGCTGAACTACAGTAACTTTAGAATGCGTCTTTCACCTCTCTGTCTGCCCGTCCATCCCTCTCCTTCCCTGTTCTGCATGTGTGCTGCAAACATTTGTGTCATATTGGATGAAGTGTACAACAACCAGCACTTTTGCTGTAGAGAATCGACTGAGGAGGGAACAACAACACTGTCTGACACAACTGAACGCTACGCTGGGATGGAGAGTCTAATTAGCTGTGAGGCAGCGCATAAATGGGCAATTAGGATGTTGCTATAAATAAACTTTACACATAGCTCACAAATGATGATCAGAGAACTGTATACATTTTTGGCAAAATGTTCCTGGTTCTGATAGGTAACCGTCATTTACACCAATCAGCCATAGCTTTCTGAGCACTGGCAGGTGAAGTGAAGAACATTGATTATCTGGTTACCATGGCACCTGTCAGTCAACATATCCCCCCATATATGAGGCAGCAAGTGAACAGTTTGTCCTCCAAGTTGATGTGTTGAAGCAGGAAAAATGGGCAGCGGAAGGATGTGAGCGACTTTGACAAGGAACCAAACTGTGATGGCTGGACGACTGGGTCAGAGCATCTCCAACACT
>JAVQJF010064478.1:0-37798 GCA_036023855.1 Gadopsis marmoratus | reverse complement strand
GAGAGCACAGGTCAGGGTACTGTTAGCTTTTTTAAGGGAAAACGGGGTTTCTTTACAGTATGGAAGTATGGATCGGGTGAAAGGGTAGCTGACAAGGAAAGGGGTGTTATAGCAGGACTAGGCCGCAAAGATAGGAGTCAGTGTAGGTTAGATGTGCAAGGTTAGAAGTTGTTTGTTTGCTTTTGTTTTTGTATTTTGAGTGAAGGGATACAGACACACTCCGGTGCAGAAGGTGGCGGTAATGCGCCAAAACCTGGACGCCAACCGCCATAAAACCCAGGAGAAGACGTAGCAGAAGAAAAGGTGGAGCCCGTGAGCTCGACGCACAGGGAGCCACGGGGAGACATGGCAGAAGCAAGCCTTGGTAAGATGACGTCGCGCTGAAGCGAAGAATGGTCGCAGGAAGAGCTGGTCTTGAGATTTTGAGCACTACATCCGACATACAATCGGCCGCTTTCATGCTGCTGGACGGGGGGCTCGGGGTAGATATGGGAACAGGATCTAAAAGTTCCAGCCACCTCACAGAGTGCAGACAGAGGATATATATAACTGGGGTTTGTTGCAGAGAATCAGCGTGCACCGTGAGGCGGTCTGTTGAAGTGTTTGTTGTTCTTTCCGTAGTTCAGACAGACTTCCTGGTTTTGAGTTTCAGCGTGGACCCACTCCGGTGGATCCGCTTTCCTCTTAAAGTGACAGGAGCCGCTCACGGCACGTGTCTCTGCACAGGTCCCGTACTTCCGTAAAAGTACCAATACCACAAAATAAAAGTACAGACGCATTATACACACCAAGTAGCAAAGGTGAAAGTACTCCTAATGCAGAATGACACCTGTCACAGTTTTTTTTACTGTATTACTATTTATGGTATTGGATTATTATTGATGTTTCGATATGTGAGCAGCAGCTGAACACGTCATACTGTTGTGTAGTTTGATTTGTAACAAGGCATTATATTTTAAAGTTTGATCGCATGTTTTGTTTAAAAAATCTTAATGTGCAGCGTAACTAGTAGCTATAGCTGTCGGATAAATGTAGGGGAGTAAAAGATATATTTTAATTTTTTTTTACTATATTCCTATTTGTATTCTATATTACTCTAATAATAATAATATAATATTTCTTTATAAAGCGCTGACATGAAATAGTAAGAACATTGATTCTGTGTATCAAACGCTGTATCAGAAAGACTGCATCCTACATTTCCCACAATGCAGCTCAGCACACACCTTGCTTACACTTCCCATGTCTGGAGAATCTGGAGAATGGCCACATCTTTTAACATCCATCCCGTGATTTTTGAACTGCACTGCCCCTGACGCAGTTGCTCTCGCTCCTTTCATTTCCTCTAATTTAACAACTCCCGGACATAAAATGCTCCAAAAATACGAACATTGATCATCATCAGGGATATTTTCTCAGACTAAAGAAAGCTTCCTCCAGGGCCACAATGGATATTATATAACTGATCTTCACATGTACAAATTGGTGCCACTTTACACTTTAAGTGCAGTATTGAAGCAAATGTACTTAGTTACTTTTAGCCAGTGGTGAAAACTGGAAAATTATACACCTTAAATCCTCGTGTTTTTACTCCTCTCAGGTGTTCTTGGTGCGGTGAAGACAATGCTACAAAGTGCAGCAGCGGGTTTTGCATTTGGAGAAGCTGCGTTATTTGCACTTGAGCCCACACTGACTGGAGATGGCGACCTGCTGACTGCTGCGACTCTGGCTGCTGGACGAGCTGGCTCCACGGGTGTCGGGGTGGTGACGGCGTGCCTGGTGTTCACCTCAGTGCTCATTTCTCTGGGGAGTGGTTTCCTCCTCGCTGCCATGGTGATGAAGCTGTGGACCAAAGTCGGTGGGGGGTTTCCGTGGTTAGTGGAGGCCACAACAGGAGCCTCCATTGTGGTGGGCGCCGTCACTACTGGAGTGTTGGCCGGCTTCCTTCCACCGTGGATCTACATCGCAGCCCAAGGCCTTCTGGTCCTTACAGTCTACTCATACTCTAATATTAACGACATGACCACGGCTCTGTTAATCATCTTCACCACTCTTTACCTCAGTGTCCTATATGGCAGAATGGGTGCCATAGTTGGGCTCTTCGTCATGGGGTTGACCATCTCTGTGCTTTGTGCCCTCCGAAAGGCTCTGACAGAGAGGATGACCCGAAGACCAAAATCTAAAACTGGGTGCCGACTTCTGGAAAGGATATTCTTCTACTCTGTTTTTGTGGGGATGCTAGGGTTTTCAGTGGGTTTGGGGGCAGGAGAAGCAGGAGAGGGGTCTGAAGCTGAGGTGGTTTTGATGCTGCAGTCGGTCCTCTGGGTGGCGTTTTTGTCTGCAGGGCTGCTAGGAGCTGGCCTGGGAACAGTGGCCACAGCTGGGCTGGGGCCAGAGGTGGCTGGAAAGGTCGCTGCGGGAGCTGCTATAATATCATCGGTTGCCCTGAGAGCCATTCTGCAATCGAGCTCCTCTCTGGGGACCCGAAGCAGCTTGGGGGGAATGTTGGGAGCAGCTACAGCTGCAGGGGTGTCAGTCGGAGTTGCAAGTGTTGCAGCGAAACAGGCGTTCGGGTCAAGAAATTCAGCTTTAGCAGCTTTAGGTTCAGTTGTTGTTGGTGCAATTCTGGCAATGCGAGGTGTAGCACTGACAGCAAGTCTGCCGACAACATCAGAACTTATAACAGTCACCCTTGTTGCAGTAGGGGCATTTGTTCTGGGTGCACCAAAGAGCCCGTTCCACACTGAGGTAAACCTACAAAGGGGCCTCCTCACGGGGCCAGAGCTAATTACAGGAATCGGCATGGAGACGGTCACCGCAGCAGCAGCACCTATTGGAGCCGGGGCACTTGGGGCCGCAGCACTGGGTACCGCCGCGCTGGGGAGACTGGGGACTGTGGGAGTTCTGGCGGCTATAGTGTTGGCTTTGGGAAGTGCTCTTAGCGGCATGGTAGGAAAATCGCCACCAACAACAAGTGCACACAGAGACTGATTGACCACTGAGTTTATCTGCGTCTCCTGTTGGTCACCAGAGTGTCTGGACACGAGACCAAATGCCAAACGGAGACCAGTTCTGTGCATTTGCATGTGTGTGTCTGAGTGGATAGACGTGTTTGCATTGTTGCAAGTAAATCATTTATATTGAAATGTGTGTTCAAATTTAGGCTATCATGTGATGCTCTTCTCTTTTTTTTGGGGGGGGGTTTTTACATAAAAAGCACATTTAATAAAACATGACAATCATGTCATAAACATGTATTATTGTTGGCTACCAGTGTTGAAAAAAATGCATGATAAATGTAACCAAGTCCGCGTTTGTGTGTTTGTTTCACGGATATCTTACTGCCTGAGAAAATTCTGGGATCAAATAAATGGTCAGCAGTTCTGACATTTTTGCAGACTGGCTTTAGTGATCCCTTTGTCTCACCTCTTCACACCACCATTACCACATTTCCCAAGACATGGTTGCATGCTGGCACTTACTTTGGTTCCATCTTAGCAACAGTAACGGAGGACTTGCTGTTTAGAAAACGCAGAGGGGAGTGGGAGGAGAGAGATGCATAGGATGAGATCAGAAGACCAGGGAAGCATCTTTAGAATAGTCGGTTGAGCATGATTAAGAGAAATGTGGATTTTATACGAAATACTTTGCCTTCCAGCCTATACGTGACTCATATTGCTCTCTGAAACGATGATATGTTGGATGCAAGTGGACAACCACCTGCGGCTCGGGGTTTTGTTGGTCTACCATGGCAGCACGCAGGACTGCAGCAGCAACGAAGAAGATGTTGCAGAAAGTTTTTTCCACTGAAACAGCCTGGGGACCGAGCACAAGCCCCCAAGACCGTCAGACGCTCTGAGAATCCCATATACGCATAAGGGATAAATGGCACCGTTACATGAAGAGAAGCGGTAATACTTTCCAAAGGTAAGCGAGTTTGCAGGGTGGATATAGGTGAACGAGTCACTGAAGCAGCCTTTAAATGTCACGGGACACCCTGGGATGGAATCGTTGTCTGCACAGACATGCCCAAAAATCAAAGGTTCGACAGTGTAAGATGGGAGGCATCGCAACCTTCCCAGGTGCGTTTCAGGAGTAACGTGCGAACAGGTATGACTGCATGAACCGAGAGGACACGACTTTACTGAACCAGCATGTCCCCGAACCGGATCCACGCGACAGACACGGAGCAGTCCGCAGAGTTCTCCGACGAGTATTCGGCGCAGGTTCGCGGCGGCGCGGGCCGTGGCGCGGGCCGGGCGCGCGTGGTCACCGTGCTCCAGTCCGGCCGCTACCGCTGCCTGCCGCGCGCGGCGCGCCTCGCTTTTACGCCGGAGTCGCTGGAGCGGCTGTACCAGGGCTACTTCCACCGCCAGCGGCAGGAGAACATGCCGGCGTTGGCGATGTTCGCGGCCCTCTTCAACGGCTTCGTCATCGCCACGTGCGCGGCGGTGCACGCGCAGGACAAGCTGGCGACGGTGGCGGCCGCGGCGGTGGGTCTGGCCGCGGACTGCGCGCTCTACCTGCTGTTGCGGCTGCGGAAGCTCCCCGCGTCGCCCGCCTCGCGCCGAGCGGTGCCGTACGCGCTGTGGCTGATGGTCACCGTGCACGTGTTGTGCTACATGCGCCTGAACTACGGGCCTTTCCTCAAAGCCAGCGACTCCGTGGGCTGGCAGGCCTTTTTCAGTTTCTCCAGCTTTCTGACGCTGCCGCTGAACCTGGTGCCGCTGCTGCTGCTCACGGCCCTCTCCTGCGGGATACACACCCTTGTGCTCGGGGTGACTGTGGCTCAAGGGTTTGGCAATAGCCTGCAGGGGGGTGCCATGCTGGCGAGACAGGTAAATATGGCCCCCCAGTAAAGGTGATGAATGACAAAGCAGCTGCAACTGAAAATGAAATAATGGGGAGGACTGACTGCCCAGGTGGAGGTGTGTTGACCTTGTGTCAGATTTTATCACACAGAAAGTAATATCACAACTCTTTACCTGCAGAAAATGCAGTTCTTTGAGTTCGTGCACAGAATGTGTTTTGTGCCACAAAACCTACCAGCCGGTGGCGCAAAATGCAGCACGTGACCCCAAAGTTGAAGTCAAAAGTCATGCAAAAGTTTTACTTACAAATTAGTCACCGATTGTGTGTTGCATTGTTTTTCCCATTCTGTCTACGACCCATCTGGAGGATGTGAATTATGAATACAGTTATAACCGATAATTTACACTTCAATACCTTTTATTTTGAAAGCCAGCCAATCAGAACTGAACTATATACCTGTATATAAATACACAGTCTCTGAATGCAGCTGGTGAATCTAGAAACTGCAATGCATAGTTCAAAAGTTCACATGCAAAATGTGAGCGTTTCGGGAGTGTGGCCTGTTTCCACACCTTGACTGGTCCTGTGCATGAACTGACACGTACATGCAAACACACGTTCCTCTGCCTCCCCCTCCTCAGCTCCTGGCCAACGTGATGCTGTACCTGTGCGCCGCCACAGTGGGTGTGATGTCGTACTACATGGCGGACAGGAAGTACAGGACAGCTTTTTTGGAGGCTCGTCAGTCACTAGAGGTCAAATTCACACTGGAGGAGCAGAGCACCCAGCAGGTAAGTGGAGCACACACACACACACACACAATCACAGGTACTTTGCTTAATGAGATAATACATTTTCTTATTTGGGGTCAACACACACGTCCATGCACAAGCACACAAAATACACCTGTGAGGTAATAACCCCCTGCGCTCCCTTATTACGCCGTGTTTTGCTCAGCTCAGGACTAATTGGTTGATTAGAGAGACTGTTGTTTGCACCAGTGGAGCCGCTGTCAGGGACCTGACACAATACGGTCAGATAACGCTCTGTGACAACCAACGGAGCCTCTACCAAAACGATGGGAGGATATGACTTTATATTTTAAAGCATTTTAAAATAGATTTTGACCCTTCATTGCTCTTAGTTTCCATTCATCTCATTTAGTGTTGCTTTTTCTATTGTGGTCCCTTTGGAGACATCCTGCTCTTTCTCTATAATGGCTCCGATTGTGGATGCATGTAATTAATTTACGGCGCACTCAAATTGTGAATAAGCTGGCAACGATACGGCATTCCTTCACAGCCATTGTATGCTGGCGCAAAGATAATGTAACCTATACGGTCTCCAACCTTTCATTCATTTAATTCTTCCATTTGATCCACTCTCACTTTCTTCACATCCTTTCTAAGACTCTGACTGGGACAATTTGTGTGTGGGCGGGTGGGGGGGGGGCAGACCTGTGAGAGTTGTTTGAAGAGGGGTGGAAAAGCCGATGAATAGTGGTGACAGACATGTAGATAGGGATGGAGGAGCAGAAACAGACAGAGAAAGAAAGTGGATATAGAATTCCCAAAGTGCCTTTTCAGTGGGGGTTTTGGTAGAAGACAGGAAAAACACATCTGACTAGATCTCCTGAGGGCTGCTAGGATCTGTTCACTGCCTCAGTTATGCTACACACACACACACACACACATGTTCACTTAGGGACAATTTACTCTTTTTTACATCTGTTCATGACAAAACTCACGTTCCTCCAAACGTGTCTCCGTGTAGGAGGAGCTATTACTGTCCATCCTGCCCAAACACATCGCCGATGAGATGCTGCAGGGCATGAAGAACCAGGCCAGTCAGAGCAAAGGCCAGCAGCAGCAGTTCAACACCATGTACATGTACCGCCATGAAAACGTCAGGTCAGGGTCACAAAATCAGCTTTCCTTCAAAGCTCTTAAGAGTCATCATGATAATTGTCACAGGGAGTTTTATTGTTTTGTACAGCTTGTTAAACGTTACATTGCAACCTCTTCCGTTCTGTTCCAGCATCCTGTTTGCTGACATAGTGGGCTTCACCCAGCTGTCCTCAGCCTGTAGTGCCCAGGAGCTCGTAAAGCTGCTTAATGAACTGTTTGCCCGCTTCGATAAACTGGCAGCAGTGAGTGTCTGTTTTCCTCTCTCTCTCTCTCTCTCTCTCTCTCTCTCTGTTGTAGTTTACAGCATTTTAACTCCATGTGCTCGTTCCTCTGCCTCTGTCAGATGGCTCGCATCATAACTCAGATGTATTGTACGTTATATTGTTGGTAGGAGTACTAGTAATGTTTTATATAGCTTGTGTTTCATTTCCCATTGTTTTATATTCAAACTCCTTTCTTGCAAGATATCTTATTTAAATATGCACACCGTCTCTCACTCTGGCCTCGTCCTGCAGCAATATCACCAACTGAGGATTAAGATCCTCGGAGACTGCTACTATTGCATCTGTGGTCTTCCTGACTTCAGAGAGGACCACGCCGCCTGCTCCATAATGATGGGTCTTGCCATGGTGGAAGCCATCTCGTAAGTAGTGGTTTCACTAGACGAAAAAATATATATAACATAGCAAAGAAGAGCATAGAGAAAAAACAAGGGCAGAGCCATGAGCAAGCGGGAGGGAGAGTGACAATGTAGAGGAGGTATCACAGTATGTTTATACACAAGAAAACGTATGAATGAAAGGAGCAAGTGAAGACATTAGAGTCAGACCATGGGCCTAAATCTTGAAGTTGTATATTACAAAAATGGAAGATGCCAAGGAGACGTGAAGACAATACAGACGAAGAAAAGTGGGCTTTTTGTCACAGAGTAACGTCAAAGGTTCAGCAGACATCCCCCGCTTTCCCTCTTGCTCCAGGTACGTGCGAGAGAAGACTAAAACCCAGGTGGACATGCGTGTGGGTGTTCACACGGGCACCGTGCTGGGAGGAGTTCTCGGGCAGAAGAGATGGCAGTTTGACGTCTGGTCCACAGATGTCACTGTAGCCAACAAGATGGAGTCCGGAGGGATTCCTGGGTAAGAGGACAATGCTTTATTTCCTTGTCATGCTGAGCAATCAATTTCTTTCATGCCTTTGGCCTCAAATAGTTTGTGTGCTGCACAGGAGGGTGCATATTTCCCAGACCACCAAGGATAGTCTGCACGGAGAATTTGAGCTGGAGCAGGGGAACGGTGGAGAGAGGTGTGAGTACCTGATGGAGAAAGGCATCGACACTTACTTGGTCCTAGTGTCTAAAGAGGTGGCAAATGCTCTCAGTGGGAATGTGAGTGGCTTATTTATCAAAAACGTGGTTTCTTCCAGGCCGTGAGCTTAATAAAGCACTGACCTGGAGTTTGCTTAGTGTCTGAAATTAATACTTTTCAAACACATACATGAAAGAAGAAGCACTTCCTGTTTTTATAGAGACACTCTTTAAAATTCAGATTGGAGACATTAACCGGTGTTTGTCCCGCTTCTCCTCCCTCAGAAATCAGACACATTGTCCAACAAAAATTCCAAGCAGTTGATCAACACTACAGCAGCCAACAGGAACGCAGCCTCACCGCAATCCACCGAGTCTAAGCAGGAGGTGAATTATGATAAATGTCTTTATTTATTCAACCTGGGTCCAAAGTAAACTTCTACTACACAGACTCAGGTCTTCATATCTATGGGTAAAGAGTATATTGATACCCATCCATAGAAACACACATAATCCTCAGTACCATAAAATAGGCCATCTTTGAATAATCTTACCCATCTGATCTCTCCTGTCTTGCTGACAACTTCAGAGGAACAAGATGGTGGAGGAACAAGTGATCAACAGACGACTGCAGCAGGAGCTGCTGGAGAGAGAAGCTCAGCAAATGTAAGAAAGTTAGACATAGTGATGATTTAGCTTATTAGAATGAAATGACAAAAAACTGGAGAGTGTCTTGTTTGTCTCCTCTGAAGCCCTTATTAAAGACTTTATATGTGGGTTCCTCGCAGAATGAAGGATCATCAGATCAACTCCGTGTCATTGCGTTTTCTGGACGGAAAGTTGGAGGAGCACTACTCCTCAGAGAAGGAGAAGCGAAGCGGAGCCGCCTTCTGCTGCTGCATCATAGTGCTCTTCTTCATTACAGCAATGGAGGTGTTCATAGACCCACTGTGAGTTCACATGTATTACTTTGTCTTACCACATCTTAAAACATGCATTTAAAGCACTGTGAATTCATACATGAACCAGTTGTGCCTTCCAAAACGGCAAAGCTGGACCAAGAAATTGACTGAAGATGTATGCTCTCGTTTTAGGCTGGCTGTGAACTATGTGACTCTCGCAGTAGGAGAGGTATTGTTGCTTATCCTCACAGTGTGCTCCCTGGCTGCCGTCTTCCCCAGGGTGAGAAAACAAAATTAGAATCCATGGTTGTGGTGATGAATGTGGTCACACAGAACATATGTCTTTGATCAGTGCTCTCCAACCTTTATCCAACAAAACCTTGAACCACCTCAGATGCTGATGCTTTTAAAATTCAGAGTTGTTTTTCAAATCCTCACGACTCAAAGGCAATACTGTTTTGCAAGTTTAAAGTTGTGACACAAGACTGATGGAGTCTTTTTTTAAATAATTACACTGATGTTTGTTTGTCACAGATGTTCTCCGAGAGGTTGGTGTCTTTCTCTATGTGGATTGATCGCACACGGTGGGCCAGAAACACGTGGGCCATGGCAGCCATATTTGTTCTTATGATGGCTGTGATCGCTGACATGGTACGACTGCAAAACATTTTGATACAACGCTGATACATTGCGTGTGTGTGTTAGGGGTGTGTGATATGCCTAATGTTCTCACGGTGTATGTCATTTTATAACACAAACTACAATAACAAAATAACTACATGGAAATGTGTATTTTTGCCTAATCCAGCTAATTAAATACACGAAAAGCCAACTTTCTTCATCACTGCCGTCACGGTACATATTGTCATATCACCCAGCCCCAGTGTGTGTGTGCATCACTCCATGTGTCTGAATACATGGTTTCCCAGTGGGGTCCATTAGTTGTCTGTCTTGCTGCCTGCTGGCTCATTTGTCAGGGCCCCACAGGAGCAGCCTGCTACACACACTGCTGCCTTCAAGGTCTGACAGGAATAGAGGACGCTGAAGTGAGCATTCATTTTTTCCTGTCTTGGCTGTTATGTGGAGGTGACGTCTCATCTAACAAAAAATGTATATATATATATAGTTTTGTTATCTTTAAACACTGAGATTAATGAAAACATTTGTTGAATTAAATAATTAACTGTACATTCCGCTTACCAGTTGAATGCAATGATTTAAACTCAGTATGATGTTGTGTTTGTAGCCTGGTATTTTTAACAATGAATCTCATCCCACTTACAGGAACAGCTGCTAATCACGTCCTTGCTATTAATACTGGGCTAGATAATAATAATAAACTTTATTTATATAGCACCTTTCTTATAGAGGTGTAGCTCAAAGTGCTATACAAGAGAGAGAAGAAAGAAAGGAGAACAGAATAAAATAAAAATAAAAATGCATAATAAAATAGTGCACAAACTGCGCGGTGAAACCAAGCAAACATATTGGTAACAAAGACGAGAAATAGCAAAGCATGTATGCCAGGACAATGTAATAATAATAATAACTTTATTTATATAGCACCTTTAAAAAACAGTTTTCAAAGTGCTTTGACAGACAAGCAAAAACAGGATACTCAGAAAGCAATGAAAAAGAAAGCATTAAAAGATAAAAAGCTAACAGAAGCAAGATAAATGATGAATAAATACAAAAAAGAATTAAAGCCAATAAAAGTGATACAAAGACAATATAAAGATGACATAACCTGAAAGCAAGTCTATAAAAATGGGTTTTAAGAAGTGATTTAAAAGAGGTCACTGATTCTGCGAGCCTTATCTCTTCAGGCAGGTCGATCCAGAGTCGAGGGGGCAAAAGCACGGTCACCTTTAGATTTAAGCCTCGACTCTGGAAAGACCAGAAGGGCCCCACCCGAGGATCTAAGACTGTGAACTAGCTCATACGGGGTCAGCATTCCTGCTATATAGTTTGGGGCCAGACCCAGGTGTGCATTATAAGTGACCAGTAAACTCTTAAGATAAATTCTAAATCGAACGGGGAGTCAACGGAGAGAAGCCAGGATCGGGGTGATGTCATCTGTTAAAACCAGTAAGCAGCCGAGCTGCTGCGTTCTGAACTAGTTGGAGGTGAGAGAGTAACTTTTGGTTTATGCCAGAAAGGAGTTAAAGATGTAGTAATTGAAAAAAGAAGGTATATGACCAATAAAATATGTCAGGAAAAAACAACAAAACAATACAATATGTCATACATACTGTAAAAGTATGTAAAAGAGTTTGCATCTCTTACAGCCTTGTGTAGGGAGTTCCATAGTTTCGGGGGAAATACATAAAAATGGCTGAGCTGCCAATTTCCTTATTCGTGTGAGAGTTTATATTTAAAAACCGGCAGCAGAAGATCTAAGAGGCCGTGAAGGATTATAAAACGACAAAGATTCAATAATGTAATGTAATGTTTATCAATTGATTGAGAGAAGATGACAGCAGGTGTTTCCTGGTAAGTTACTCGTGCCCTTCATCTCTGATGTTGCAGCTGACCTGTGTTCCTCCGTCGCTTCGAGTCTTCAACAGTACCTCTGGCCCCATGTTGGAGTCACTCGATGACCGAGGCTGTGCGGAGAATCCGAAGCATTACAGCTTCATGGCTGTGATGTTGCTCATCGCCACCGCCATGTTGGTACAGGTCAGCCACCTGATTAAGCTGGGCCTCATGGTGCTGGTCCTCACAGCAACTGGAGCTGTTAATATCTATAGCTGGCGGGACATATATGACCTGTATGACTATATACAGTTTGCCTCATACAGGTGAGAAACAGGCCAATGAACAGTGTGTTTTTATGCAATTTTATTGAAAATGCATACATAAAGTGAAATAAGCCCATAGACAAATATTCTGCTATCTTAGTTGCTTTTGTTGGTTATAAAATACCATCTTTAGTCCAGTGTACATTATTTAACAACACAAAGTAAGTAGGTCTGTACGTACTATAATTTATTCTGCCTCCATCTTTGTGTTTCCAGAACATCCATGGTGCCGACCAAGTACCTCATGACCATGATGATCATTGTCATGATGATTGGCTTCTACTTCTTTGCCCGCCATGTGAGTCACTTTCCCCCGTACACCCACGCTGTATCACACTTTGCTGGCCCACAGCCCGTCTGCTACCTCCTTGGAAGTCAGCACCTACAGTTGAAAGCTTCCTGTAACAGGGCAAAGCAATTATCACATTTCTATACTGGCATTTGTGTATTTTAATATCACATGACTTGCATTCCCTCTGTGGTGTGTGTAGTTGGAGCGTCAGTCCAGGAAGCTGTTCCTGTGGAAGATTGGTGTGCACGACCAGAAGGAGAGGGTGTTTGAGATGAGACGCTGGAACGAAGCGCTGGTCACCAACATGCTGCCGGAGCATGTGGCCAAGCACTTCTTGGGCACAAAGAAGAGAGATGAGGTACAAGTTACAGTGTCAATTTAGATCTGTGGTTGTTTTTTTTTTTTGGGGGGGGGGTCGATGGAGAAAACTAAGTGAGTGAAGGATGTCAGGAAGGAGGAGGAGAGCAGCATGATGCTATTTAAGAGCCATTCAAGCTTACACCATTATCAGGGGCAATGGAAATAACTGGCCAAGAGCAATTTAATATAACTTTGTTAATTGCATCATTAAAGTAATGAAGGTACCATTATGTGACACAATTCATTGCATGTCAGTGCCATCTTGTGGTCCAATTCATAATGACATATTAGTCCTCTGGCATCTTCTAATAATCAGTGGTAATGAGTTGTTTGATAAATAAAAACTTTATCACAGTAATAATATTATTATTATAGATTTTATTTGGCTAATAAATAATATTAGCCAAATAAAGTCAGAGCCCACCAACATCATGTCGCTTGTCATTTGTAGGAGCTGTACAGCCAGTCTTATGATGAAATAGGTGTGATGTTTGCCTCCATCCCCAACTTTGCTGATTTCTACACTGAAGAAGGCATCAACAATGGAGGCATCGAGTGCCTCCGGATCCTCAACGAGATCATCTCTGACTTTGACAGCGTGAGTCCCAGCAGTGTTTGCACAGCTGGCTGTATGCACTGAGCACTAATGGTACAACTCTCAGGTGACTGCATGGTGTGATCAACCCGCTACGACTCCCCTAGACTAACTGTTGTCCACTTTCTGCACCAGTTACTAGACAGGGATGAGTTTCGCTTCATCACTAAGATCAAGACAATAGGAAGCACCTACATGGCCGCCTCAGGACTCACTCCAGAGAGCAACACGAACGGATACAGCAACCGCAAGGTGTAATACTTTAACAGTTTATATCTTACAAATATACCCTAATTACAAGTATAACACTCTGTTGTACCATTTTAATTTTAACTGGCGCTGCATATGGTGATTATAGCAACTGTGAAAGTTGTACTGTTGTTCCACAGCCAGAGGACCAGTCACTGCTTGAGCGCTGGCAGCACCTCGCTGACCTGGCAGACTTTGCCTTGGCTATGAAAGTCACCCTCAACAACCTCAACAAACAGTCCTTTAACAACTTCATGCTCCGCATCGGTTAGTGTGTGTGTGTAAGCCTGTCTTGTGTGCACATTTGCAAGCGTGTATGTTCATATTTCCATGTTGGTGCCCTTCAGGTCTGAATAAAGGGGGCGTTTTGGCTGGAGTGATTGGGGCCCGTAAACCTCATTATGATATCTGGGGCAACACAGTGAATGTAGCCAGCAGAATGGAGTCCACCGGAGTGATGGGAAACATCCAGGTAGCACAAGCACAAAAGCAGACATAGAACACACTTGTGTTGCCTCCTGTAATTACTCTCTTTTTCTTATTTCATGCTCATTCTCAACTTCTGATTCCTGGTTTTGTCCATCTCTTTTAAATGTTATGTCCTGCTCTGCCCTCAGGTGGTCGAGGACTGCTATGACATCCTGAAGGGGTATGGCTTCCGCTTTATCAGAAGAGGGCCCATATTTGTCAAAGGGAAAGGGGAGCTGCTAACCTTCTTCATGAAAGGAAAAGACAAACCCAGTAGCAATGGTGGTCCAGTGACCACTGCCCTTCCACAACAAGTTGGGGACATTCCTTGACAATTTTCACCTGGTGGAAAGACGTTAACACAAGGATAAGCTTGGGCAAAATGTCCAGTCTGCTCATTTTCTCTCATATACACAGGTTATTTACATAGAATATTTTCATATGCTCTGTAGCAATGTAAAGAATATGGACGTAGACCAACACAACGTAATAATACTATTGTGAGCATTACAAGTGTGAAATACCATTTCACCCACAAAGGAATTGAAGAACAGATTCTGTATAGTTGTACATAATCCAAAACTCCAGTTGACAATATCACAGAGCTCCAGCATAACAGATCCTATCACTGTGCACTTGATTCATAGAGTGCTATCAGAATTACAAGCTTGAAACAGACATATAAATGACTTTTCTGTGTTGTTTTACCTTGAGCTCAGGTTTTGTAAATGAATGTAGCTTAATCACACTGTATTTACACTGTGTTAATAAAACATGTTTGCACTATAGTTATGGAGATTATTTTGTAGACAACACATTGTCGAGAGCAGTGCGTCAACTGGATTCTACACAAGTCATCTGCACAGCATGCACATGCAGCTTGGAGGGGTCTGGTTTGATTAGATAAATTACTAAATAGTGGATTTAATGGTCCTGTTTTATATTATAATATTATTATGACTGATAAGACTTATGCTTAAGATGAAAGTGAGCAGAGCTTTATGGCCGCCAAATTCAACGAACCAATAATAATGGTAAGTTGTCCCACCTTAGTTATAACAGCAGCACAGTCTGTCCATGCCCTCACAGTCTTGACAATTATGCTAATCAGGGGAAATTACTTAATTTAGTCTGATTGGTAATTAGAAATATAAATACAATGAATGCTGCTCTGGCCACTTGTTACTTGTTTATTCATTCATTCACTGATTAATTCATTTGCACATATGGTAGCAAAAAGACCTTGATCAGCCTTCATCAGCTTGTTTTCCTGTAAGATTTTGTGGGACAAATGTGCTTGGATGGATCAGTTACATCACAGTCTGTGATTAAAATGTCTAAAAGAGCCCAACTATAGCCCAACTATAAAAGAGTTACAGTTGAAACATGACTCCTTCGTACAGGCTGGATCACTTTAATGGCGTATTAGGACACTGAGTCATCAGAATAGCTATTTGTTACCTCTGTGCATTTCCTGCTAAATCAAAGTCAAAATGTCTGCTGTGAAAGAGATCTATTTTTGTTGCTGTTTATTTCTACATTAATAAATATCCTAATGAAAATAATATTAATAAGAATAATGATGATGATGATGATGATTACAGTGACGATGCAGATTTTTTTAAGGCTTTTAAAAGTCACTGGAATTACTATATAGATTAAGGTACCAATGTGGCGTCAAATGTGTGGCAGCTTTTTTTATGTGAGCTTTATGGTTATCACAACTTTGCGGTAAACTTTGGAGGACGCGTTCAAAGTAGAATATACGCGGACTATATTAACCACTCGTTCTTTCTACAGCTATTGCTACTTTTATTTTATGTTTCTGTTTACATAGTGTCTTAATATTTTCCATGTAGTGGTCAAGTCAACTTTCATTCAAAATCAAACACCTTATACTTAGGCGTATTCTTGGAGATAATTAATTTGGGGCTAGGTGATTTAATGGTTATTGAGAAATTAGTGGTTTAGTTAGAAATGTAAAAGCCGGACACCCGTGGGACGTCGATATGAATTTCACACATTGTGCTGATTTGAATTTCTATAGATATATATAGACATATATTAAAGTCAAGTCTCTGGAGACATTCAAATGAATTTTAATGTATTGTGTTATTGATGTCAGCTAATTATTATGCTAACTAGGTTCTCATGCGCCACCCATGGATTACAATTCTACCCGGAAGCCTGGTAGTGTAGGAATTTCCGGTTACGTCAGGGCGTCAGGACTCCATTAGAGCTGCAGCTGTTTTGAGAGAAACAACAACAAAAACGGGCTAGCTGACAGCCCTACTATAGTGACAGTCCGCGCTGAGCCCGACAACCAGGCCTCAAACCTGGAAGATTAACCTTCATTTCCCACCCGGAGCTCCGCCGGCTTCTAACCACGGCCGCTCTCGGTGAGGAAACTCTGGCCTCCGCTTCCTCCTCCTCCGACTCGGACACCGGCGGAGCGTCGCCGCCCCCGCGGAAGAAGCACCGAGCCTCGGCGGCGGAGGGAGCAGGAGAGTCCGGGGCTTCAGCAGTTATAACAGGCCTGTCCGGAGTTGTCCTAGGACTTGCTACACACGCTCAAGCCACCTCTGCCATCCACTTTAACCGAAGTGTAGTCAACAACCTCAGCAGCAGTATGCAGGCAAACGGGGCCGGACAGGGACAAGAATCCTCGGAGCTCTCCTGCCTTAACAGCGCACAAAACGGGGAGTCATCCTCGGCCGGGGGAACCCACTCCAATGGGCTCCTCTCCAGCACAGACAACGGGAATATTGTCGGTACCAGTAACGGGTCTTCAACGGGGCCCGGTTCGGGGACTTCGGCGGCCTCAACGGCTTCGAGCTCGGAGGTCGGATCGTTGAAAAAGAAAAAACGACTATCGCAGGCGGAGGAAGATGTCATACGATTAATAGGGCAACATCTCCACGGACTAGGGCTGAAGTAAGTTTATTCAAAGTCGGGGGAAAACCTACAAAGGCATCTTGTGTGGCTTTGAACATATGAAGTTTAATCTACGTGACTGGCGTTTCGCGTGAAACTGCCAAACAGCAGCTGGTAAAAGCGCTATTAGTGCGCTTGACAGACACAAACATGGGGGGATGGGGTAGTTAGCCTGTGAGCTCGGCAGTTGGTTGAAAGAAGGGGTCCATCTTGCACAATAACAGCTAGCTTGGTAGCTAACAGCGTTAGCCTGCGCTAAGGTGTTGTGTCCTGACATTAAACCGTCACACAAACATAAAACACAGTCAAACATGTGGCTGCTCTACAAGTCCGTCGTGAGCCGAAGAATGTTTTACATGCCACTGGCGCCATGTTGCGTTATTTAACGTTCCAGATTTCGCACTGAAATGCGAGGCATTACATCATCTAACGTTAGTGTGGGTTTCTTTAGAGGTCCGTTGACTTGTTATGAAAGCACAAGATCAATGTCGTGAGGATGGAGACACTTTATTTAGCTTCCGAGTGATCCAACACAAGCGGGATTGTCGAGTTTGCAGAGTGCATTGTTGCGTTTCGGTGCTATTGCGAGAAAGAAATGCGGATGAAATGGGTTAGATGTTTCGCCAGGACGGTTAGTGGGCTTTCTGCGTTTCCCAGCTCGGCTCCCTCGGGAACGATAACATTTTGTTTTTTGTTTTTTTGCGAGACCGTGCAATGGGAACATTAATAGTTCGGCCACACAGTGTTAATTATCGTGGTTGTGAAAACGGCCCTGGTTATTTTAGAATTCCGAGTTCACCCGTCGCACGTCCTGAGCTGTCTGTCATTCTGTCGTCGGGGTCTGTTATCTGTCACATCAATCACAGTTCTATACAGACACCTCGTGAACATAATGACTTTGTTCGGAGATGGATGTCTTCATTTGTCAACATCATTTGGCGATGTGTCAACTGTCGGTGGCAAACAGTAATGTGCGTGTAATTGTTTAAAGGAGGCAGTCAGCACCGTAGGCGACACAGTTGGTCCTGAACCGAACAGAGTCGCCTGGTTTCATGGCGGCTGAAAATTGCGCTTTCTGCCAGCCGTGTTGTATGGAAGCGCTGTTTGAATCTAATTATAGCATAGTGGTGTTTGCAAGAAATGTATCTATGCCCAGCCCCCCCCCCCCCCCTTTTTGAAAGTGGCTGCAGATCTGTTGTCCGGCTGAGAAAGCGTTGCGGCCGTTACAAAGACAGCCTAACGTCGCTGTGTTTACAAAGAGGGTGGGCCAGTTCAGGGGGGGACTACATGGCGCTGCCTGCTATGAAACAGGGCCCCTACGTTTCAGCTGGGAAATGCAAGAGAAATCAGTGTGGCAGCCAGCTGGATGAGAGGCTCAACACAGAGCTGCTGCTGCGCCACTCCATTGATACCTGAGAATGATGTCATCATGCTGAAGGTGTCAGCCACCCTCCCATTTTCATTATCACACACTTTTTTTTTTCTCAGTTTGTGGTGGTGGTGGTGGGGTGTGTTTAGCGGATATGTGGTGTTTGGATAGATGTTTATGGTTCATGGTTAACAGGCTGAGAGGATGATGTCAACTGCAGTAGAGGTTCACACTGCCCACAAAGAATGCTCCGGTGACACAACTGGCCTCCTCCAGACAACTGTTGGCCATGAAATTGCCTTCATCCTACTGTCAGCCAATTACATTAATATTGTCCCTGTGCTAATGTTGTTGTTGTAGATCTCCCACTCACCACAATGGCACAATCACAATGGTGAAATGGCATAGTTAATATATATATAATCTGCCTAGAAATGCCACTTAATATAATCATGTTAATTTTTCAACATCATACTGACAAGCTCACATTTTCTAAAATATCTATACTTGATTCTTAAGTTTAGTTATTTTTAATACATTTTAAAGTTAGACTCTTTTTTTTTTTTATTATTTCATCTGTCTCATGTTTATACGTCAGACTAACTTTGTCTCTCTGTGCGTGTCTCTGTAGTCAGACAGTGGACTTGCTGATGCAGGAATCAGGCTGCAGACTGGAACACTCCTCGGCTACCAAGTTCCGCAACCACGTCATGGAGGGGGAGTGGGACAAGGTTGGTCTTGGGTTACCATGGTTACATAATAGCAAGCACTTTCATAGACGGAATTGGGGACCTTCCTACTGGCCTGTTGTCTGTATTGTTCTGTAAGATGAAGAGCTGCTGTGGTCAACACATCAGCAGACATTTATTTTTGCAGATCATCTTATATCAGCAAAAGCAAATATGATTACTGTTTGAAGTTGTTGAAGAAATCATAAACAAAGTACTTAAAGTTGTCTGCATTTGGGCCACAGTTGCATGAGCTCATATTATTTGTTACATGTTGTACACGCCTTATACACATTCCTGACAAGTGCCAATGAAACGCTTTCCTTGACCAATTGAACTTCCTCTTAAACTGTAAAGTAGACTTCAGAATTGGCCATTTTAGTGCACATAACTTTCTTAAAACAAGCACAGAATTAATGTATTTCATGTCATGGATTGTATTTGTCAGAACTATATTTCATCCGCTTAGAATTATTAATATCTGACCTCTGCTGGTTGAGAAGAATGTTTGATCAGCCAACTGTCTTGTAAAATAAAACCGCTTGTTATAATTAAGCTTTCTGAAAAGTCTAGCAAGCTGTTTTCTGTCATTTTTATAACAAAATAACAACCATTATTATATTAAAATGTCAATATTAAGGTTCATCGGCATCCCCAAAGCCTATCGGAGCATTACTACAGGATGTTCCATTAGGCCCTATAATGTGGAATTTGAAAACATGTTTACGGAGTTTTTATATAATTGGCTTTTAATTCACACTCAGCTGTGTTACCCTGTTCTCGCAGAATAATAACTCTCATTCCAACATTTTAGAGGTGAGCCTTGTTAAAGCACGCACCTTATTAAAAATGGCCTTGTGAATCGTTTTGGAATGATGGCCCTATGTCAGAACTGCAGGATGGAAAACTAACAACAGCCTTAAGCCAAATAGTGGTCAATTTTGGGATGTAGCAGGTTGGTTTGTACTCTCTATAAACTGATCGTAAACCTGCTACTCATTTGATATTTGTTTTGATTCCAGAAATCCAGAAAGTATAATTTTTTTGTACCGGCAAATAGTAAAAGAGGCCAGTATTTTTAGTGTCTTTCATGTTTTTCTTTTACAGTTATGACCACGGCACATGGACGGCTCCATTGTTAAAGCCTCAAATTACTCATCTCAAACAAGAAACTTACCATAAGATCTGTATATCATGCGATTAGTATTTTTTCTTCTATGCATGCATGGAAACTACTGAGCTAACAATTTCTCTCTCTGTCCCTCCATCACCCTCCCTTTTGTTTTGGTCCAGGCTGAGAATGATCTCAATGAGCTGAGAGCACTGATGCATTCTCCCAATGCTATTGTGGTAAGCTCCCCTTTCCCAACCATGAATGGCAGTCTGTTAAGTTCTAGAATGGTACCCTTTTTCATTAAAATGTTGTGGAACCCTGAAATGCTAAATGGACTTCACTTATCTAGTGCTTTTCAACCTTCCCAAAGCTTTTACAGATTGGTCTCATTCACCCATACACATCACACACTGTAATAGTGGGAGCAACTTAGTTAGACTACACACTTTCAACTAAGTGTACTGTCCTGTTAGGACCCCCATTAATCCCAGGATCGAACTGCCAACCCTGGGATTAATGGACGACCGGCTCTACCTCCTGAGCCACAGCCTCCCATTTTGAAAGCTAAAATGTGGATGGCGTTTTCTGGATGACGACATCTCGGAAATTGTAGCGACAGGAATGGATTAGATTTATGGTTATGAGTGCATGATTCTGTTGTTTTTAAGCAAAGTGAGGGTCAACTTTGCAAGCATGATTTGCTTGTCCTTACAGTGATTAAAACAAATAGACTCAAAATAGGCCTGTTTTTTTTTTTATTTAATGATTTGATTTGCAGTATATATTTCTTGCATCTAGAGCTCTACTGATTGGCCGGGACGGTTGATATTAGCTGATATTAGTCTGTTGAAGAATCCCATTGGTGTGTATGGCTGCAGATGCATAACAGGAAATGCCAAAGATATGTAGTAGTTTAGAAACAATTCTCCATGATTAACACTAGTGAGTTTATTTTTCATGTTTACTATATCTTTAATATTTTGTTTAATACATATTATTGTCACAATTTAGTAAAACATTTTCATTTATGGTATGCGTTTATATAAAAAAGAATGCTTATCAGCCAGTGTAGCTCTATTTCTGATTATGTTGGCATTACAATTATTTTTAATTCAGATGTTACAGCAGGAGTATAATCACAGCTGTGGCCCATTTCTACACTACATAGTAATTCAACAGGGTCTTGAATATGTGCTGCATCCAAACTGAAGAAGTGATCAAATTAAGTGTACGCACTACTCAAAATATTTTATTATGCCTGTCAAATTTTCTTTATTTTTGAGCGTGACAACGTTGATCTGCACTATTGTCCCATGATGCATTGGAAATAAAGGAGCTACTCACAGCTGAAAAAAAAATTTGTGGATGGTGGAAAGATAGTTCCAGGAACATCCTTGAAAAGGTATAATACATTTTTAGAAAGAACTTTCTCTTAAAGTTTGCAAATTTGAAATGGGCAGCTTGATAGACATCTGTAAGCCTTCTTGTATTTCCTATTAATACAAAATGATAAAAGTACATGTATTGTATACTCACTGCCAAAGATTTGACAGTACCCACTTTATGGTGTTAGTTTAGAAATGGGACTTGGTTCTGGATAATTAGCCCCAGCTAGCATGCAAATTAGCAGACAGGATGTGCTTCAACAGTGGTCCCACATGTCTCAGTAAGTGCCTGCTGCTCTGTGTCAGAAGTCTGTCTAACTGCCATTACCAGTTGGGTTATTGAGATAATGGCTGTAGCTGTTGATTTTCAGCTGTATTTACAATGGGGGTAGCCATTTTAGGTCTTGAGTTGTAGCAGGTTAATGTTATTGCCAACATGACTTTCACTGCAGCTTTAGTGGGCATTTACCTTTATATCACAGGCCTAGTTGGAGATTTAGGAGATTTGTTTTCTTGAATTTATGTGTAGTAGGTTTAACTGTGCTTGCGGCAGTTGTTAGGGCTGCAGCTTCTCCTGCATATTTCGGATAAGACGGAGACTCTTAGCAGCAATTGGTAAACACAGTGGTCTTCCGTATGAAGGAAGTAGGCTGTTAATGTTGAGTACAGCTAGGAATTTGTTCTGATAATGACATGCTGCCATGCAATATGCTACCACCATTTTGAGTTTTGAGGGGGATTTGTTTATTTTTTTTTATATGGTCCTCTATTTACATTTGATGCTTTTTATGTCCTATAGTCATCTAGTCCAGCTGTTGTTGGCTCAGTGGTTGAAATCACTTATCAATGTCAAAGGAAAACCTGATGCAGTAGTTTAAGCTTATTTGTCATTCTTTTCTTCCTTTTTTACTTTTCAGTTTTTATAACATCTCTTCTATGTGCCTGTGTCTCTCCTCTTGTACTAAGCGTATGAAGTTCTTGCTGCTGCAGCAGAAGTACCTAGAGTATCTGGAGGATGGCAAAGTCCTGGAGGCTCTGCAGGTGCTCCGGGGCGAGCTGACGCCACTCAAGTACAACACCGATCGCATCCACGTGCTTAGCGGGTACTGTTACAAGTTTAATATTTCGGCTGTCTCCTAGCAGTCATCAGACAGTTCACCCTGTCTACACAAATAGACTCCTACAAACAGCTATATACCCATATATATCTTAGGTAGCTCCTTCATCACTAATGATACAGCTCCCACACTGGTGGTGAGCCAACTGTAGAGCCAGACATTTTAATGGAGGCTGGTTGGTCATTCTCTCAAGTAGCAGAACTGTCTTTAACCAGCTGAAAGTGATATGCTCAGTGATTGTTGGGAAAATATTCATTATTATTCTTATTTCTTATTCTACCTTATATTATATTTCATCATGTATTTTTGTTTTTTGTTTTTATTATTCTTTATTTTACTCTATTTTATCTTCTAGTACTCCTAGTTACTCCCACAACAGACATCATAAGGCTTTTAAATGTTAATGTTCCCCAATATTATTAATCCTCTTATGATTTTCCCTCTTTAGTCATCTCTATTCTAACAGTGATTTAAGTATGTTTAATCTTCAATGTTGTCATGCAACTACTGTTTATCAAGTTACACGATCATTTATAGAGTTGGTGGAGATGTATTATCTTGAATAGTGTAACTATTGACTCTGAATTTTTCTTTTGTTCTAAACTGTGCTAATCTAGATTGTTTTCATGGCAAGTTAAAAATCAATGGCTTGGAGCAATAATCCTCAATGATCTCTAGTTTCTTATTAATTTGGTTATCTGATATACATATTATACTAATAACATGCTCTTCTGACACAGTGTAAGTGTTTCAGTAGCACGGTCTGATCAATGCACCGTGCCCGTGCGCTTGGCAAACACACCCCTCTGATCCATTACCTAATCAATCAGTGTGCATTGATCACTCAACACTGCCTACAAGCCTGTTTGTCTTAACAGACCTGAGACAAGTGACAGATCAATACATTATTCTGTCAATTGAGTGACAAATTGACAGAATAATGTATTGATCTGGCACTAGTCTCGGGTCAGTCAGCTGTATCCAAATGTGTCCTTGGCTCTGTTATTGCATTCCTGTCGACTCGCTCCTCAAACAATACCTGCGTTTCCTCCTTTTTAGGTTCTGCAGCATACTGTATCAATGTTGTGCTCCTGCTCTTGCTGGAAACTTGTCAACATGTACACATTTTTGATGTTGGATTTTTTTTATTATTGTAATAATCTTGCCGTCTGCGTGTAGCGTTTCCTGTGTGTGCCTGATCCATGCACTTGTGTCTCCATGCAGGTACCTGATGTGTAGCCATGCTGAGGATTTGAGGGCAAAGGCAGAGTGGGAGGGCAAGGGCACCGCCTCACGCTGCCGACTGCTGGACAAATTACAGAGTGAGGAGACGTGCCTATACAATGAATCAACTACACACACAACCCATATTGCAGGGTCAATTTGTCTGCTTTTATCTCTCCTTGTAGCATACCTGCCACCTTCTGTGATGCTGCCCCCTCGGCGGCTGCAGACCCTGCTGCGGCAAGCAGTGGAGCTGCAGAGGGACCGCTGCCTCTATCACAACACCAAGCTGGACAGTAGCCTGGACTCCGTCTCTCTCCTCCTCGATCACGTCTGCAGCAGGTTGGTTCCTCAGGCCCCTCAAGACCTCAGAGTTCATACTGCAGGAGCTGATATTAATGAACCTGTTATAAAACTATAATGTTAAGGCACAAGCACTGTATGTTGTCTTCTGCATCAGAAGTCTCAACTCTCTTGTTTGTCTTGCCCATAGCATCTTACTATTCTGTTGCACTACTCTTGCTGTTTCATAAGTTTTAACCATTATAATTTACTCCCTCCTAACCTTGCCCTTTATTTGAATATTGGATTTGTCTGTGTGATTGCAACATGTTGAGATATAGACAATAAGGTAAGAAGATCTACTCTGACTGGTCATTCTCTGTGTCACAGGAAGCAGTTCCCCTGTTACACCCAACAGATCCTGACAGAGCACTGTAACGAAGTGTGGTTCTGCAAATTCTCAAACGACGGCACCAAACTAGCCACTGGCTCCAAAGACACTACTGTCATAATTTGGCAAGTGGACCCGGTGAGTGTGGAAAAGGGGTTTCATAAACACACACTACCTCCTTTTTTTGTTTATTTTTTTTATTTTATAGTTTTGTCCACAGCTAAAATTACCCTGCAGGAATGTAGTGGTTGAGCCTTTTTATATTTGCAGGCAGGTTTGTCTTGGCATTTTTTAACATGGCACTTTTATTTTGTCTTTGATCATGAGACTTCATAGAAATGCACATGTTGCCACTTTTGAAGTCTGTCATTGTCTCGGATGTATTACTGAGAATAACTATCTTGCTCTACATTGCATCCTTAACATTTAAATTTGGTTGGCTCTCTTTCTGTGAGGGGAACCAGCGCTGGTGTCTGGTGTTACAGAAAGTGGAAACCTGTTTACCTTATGTCTTTTTAACAGACTTGTTTGAATTTAGTGCCCCTATTGAGATGCAATGAGGAAAATTCATTTGTCACAGACTGAACTCAGTTATACCTTTTTTTTGTTTAGTTTTTTTTCTTTTCTTTGGAGCGGTCTGGAATGTTTTTGAATATATCACATAATGTCATGTAACCTCTTGCCAACCAATGTGCACTTATTTGAGTTTGCAGTGGTTCCAGGATTACAAGTTTTCAAACTCTGGCCCATCTGTGTGTGTCTAAATTAATTTGATCATAATCCTCTTCATCCTATCTTTTGTGTAGGAGAACCACCAACTCAAGCTGCTTCGAACCCTGGAGGGTCATGCATATGGCGTCTCCTACTTAGCCTGGAGTCCCGACGACACCTACCTGATCGCCTGTGGACCTGACGACTGCTCTGAGCTGTGGCTCTGGAATGTTCAGGTGACATTTATACTCGCAACAGTTTTTTATTTAATTTTTTTTGTTTTCCTTAATCCTAAACTTGTGAGGCCTCTTAACCAGCGGTTTCCATATGCCAGCCCCATTTTTAGATGTTTACGTGATATTGAAGATTTGTATAAAAGCATTTAACGGGGATGTCAAAGACTTGCGATGTCTCATTCAAATTCAGTAAACAAGTGAAATAGAAAAACATGCCTTAAGCCTCCCATAGATACTGTGTAGGCTGTGTGACCTCTCCTCTTCACCCCTCCCCCACTCTTACTTAATGTTTCCTCTTGCTGTCTTGCTCCCCCCCATTTTTCTCTTCTCCTGTTTCCCACGGACTCTGCCAATCCCCTCGCTTACCAGACGGGGGAGCTGCGGACCAAAATGTCCCAGTCCCATGAAGATAGTCTGACCAGTGTGGCCTGGAACCCTGATGGCAAACGCTTTGTTACCGGGGGACAGAGGGGACAGTTTTATCAATGTGTAAGTGGATGGATAATTTTTCTGCTTTATTTTCCACTATATTTTCAGTATTGCTGTATTGTGTTAATGTGTTTGTATGAGAAAATGACTTCCAATTTTTATTATTATTCTTCTACAGAATGATCATCTCTGTATTCACTATCTGTATTCACTATCTGTATCGAATCAATGCTGAATGCCTGGTGTGTTTTTGAAGGTTTAGGAGACTTGCAGGGGAGGGGATTTAAAACATTTAAAAAAAGAAGAGAAATCACTATATGCGAGTCATGGTATATGGATATCGGCTGTTATGTGTTGCGCTGATCTCAAACAGGCAGTTTAAAGATAATTGCAGCTTTACTTGTATTGATTTTTCCAGCCATGAACTCATAAGGATGTCTTCCGTTACATTTTGTTGGGAAGATGGTTTATGTGTGTGTATATATACATGCTGAGCAAGTCTCAGTGTAGTTGATAATGTACATACATGATAGTATGCTTGAAATGAAAAATGTAACTTATTTCACATTTATTTATTTCACACATAAAATAAAAAGCCAAAATGTACATTTCAATGGTCTTGTGTGACAAACCATGTTATTCTAAATTGTATTGGCTTATTTTTGCCAGTAAGCCAATATTAAATCACATGTCGCAGTTAGACGTTACATGATCCGCAGATTCTACTTTGTTTTAAAATGAGAACTGTGTTGGTGTCTGAGCAGAAAGAAAGAGCATCCTCTTGTTAAATAAGGCTGCTATGCTACACTATGCTTTGTCAGTGCTTTCATTCCTCTGTCAAGAGTGAGAGATGAGGGGACTGATGTCTGTTTTGTCAGGACCTGGACGGTAACCTGTTGGACTCCTGGGAAGGTGTGAGAGTGCAGTGCCTGTGGTGCCTGAGCGATGGCAGAGCAGTGCTGGCCTCGGACACTCACCAACGTATCCGGGGCTACAACTTCGAGGACCTTACGGACAGAAACATGTATGTGTTAGCCCCAATAGTCCCTGTTCTGTGTACAGACAGTGATTGATTAACATCTCCCTGACTCTCCTTTTGTTGCATCTGTTTGGGCGAAACAACTCCCAGCTTTATCATTAGAGTTTGGTAACCTCATGTAATTTCCAGCGTGTTTGCCCAACATCAACCTAGGCAGGTGTCTAATCGGGTGCAAACACCTGTGTGGCTGTGCAGGACCTTATTAATAGCATTTTGACTGCAGCTGTCATATTGCCAATACAGAGGTTTGGGCACACTTTTTAGTAGTATTTTGGTAGATATGTATGCATGGTACTTTCAGTAAAGTTTATGTTCGCTTGTAGCTCAGCAAATTGTGCAACAAATTGTGCAATAAGTCAAAACATTTGTTAGTATCATGTCCTCCAAGGTATCAAGATTTCCATATCAGCTGTATCTTTATATATTTGCATTATTCAATACAGTGCCTAATTGCCTGTGTCTTGTTTACACGTCCTTTGCAGAGTTCAGGAGGACCACCCTATCATGTCTTTTACTGTTTCAAAGAATGGAAGATTAGCTTTGTTAAATGTAGCAACTCAGGTAAGCTTTTTGACCAACTCCTCCATGATCAATGTCACTTTATTTGCTTCTGACGCACATTTTTGTTTTGAGAAAGAGTGTGCAGGACATTTCAGAAGTTATAGGCTGCTCTTCTACAACCTTTTGTAGGGAGTGCACCTGTGGGACCTTCAGGACAGGGTGCTGGTGAGGAAATACCAAGGTGTGACCCAGGGCTTCTACACCATCCACTCCTGCTTTGGAGGACACAACGAAGACTTCATTGCCAGTGGCAGCGAAGGTACAAAAAGTTCTTCAACTGCCCTTGCCAACATAACGTAATATTTTCATCCCATTCTGCGTCTGCAGTCTTTGTAAGAGTCAAGAATCTTGCTGTACTTGCCATGTTGGGTTTATGTTTAGTAAAAACATAGTAAAAAACATAAAGGGTCCAACTCTATAAGTCTTCTCTGTGTGGTGTGATGTGGTGCAGTTTTATGGTGACCTGAGTAATCTTTCTAACTGCTTGTTGCAAGGGAACATTGCTGATTAGTACAGTAGAATGTACTCATATGAACAGACTTGGCATAATTCTTGCTTCAGCAGTGAATGGCTTGTAAAAGAACACAAATGTTTGTCTCTTTTTTCTCTTAATGATGTTTTCTCATATTTCCTTCCGTGTGCTGAAAATCGTTACTCCTACCTGTTTTGTTGCCTCCATCATCCGTTCCCCACAGACCACAAAGTGTACATCTGGCACCGGCGTGGTGAACTTCCCATTGCTGAGCTAACAGGCCACACGCGCACCGTTAACTGTGTGAGCTGGAACCCGGCTATCCCAGGACTCATGGCCTCCGCCTCCGATGACGGCACAGTGCGTGTCTGGGGTCCTGCACCCTTCCTCGACACACAAGAGGCGGACAGACTCAACGGTAATAGCCAAATCTGATTTTACCATGGTGCAAGTAAGCTTTGTTAGCTCAAAAATAGTCATGGATTGCATCTACTTGGTGATGTTGACTGTACAATATAATATAATATATTATATAATACAATATAATATGAGTCAGGGGAGATCCATTTGGTAAAGCAGCACTGTTGTGTTGTCTTTTTTTATTTTTTATTTTCTCAGAGAACTGCAGTAACATGGACAGTTGATGGTCATTTTATGGACCAGATGACATCTCTATGTAACAACAATCCAAGAATCCCACAATAAATCAAAACGGAAACGGGGAATAAAATCCAACACTGACCCTGAAGCAAGTGAAGAATAACAAACAAAAGCCACCAAGACAAAAGAGAAAATAAAAGTGAGAAAAATGTGTCTCCTGACTGGCCTAGACAAAACGGTGGAGTTGATGATGGACACTCTGAGAAATTCAGGTCCTCGTCCAAAACCTGATCCCTACTCAGAGGAAAACCAGTCAGCACCCAGCGGGATATGACCACCATCCTCTGGTGAGCTGTAACGGCTGTTGTCCCCATCCAACTGACCCTTCTCCCCCCCATCTCGCTGCATGGTCACCAGCCATGCCAGGTCCTTGCGGAGTTTCCCAGGAAACCCACTTCCACCTTGAGCTTGGAGCACATCAAATCCCCATGATGTCTCCAGACAGACAGCGCAGACCAGCCGTCTACTCATTGGACTACATCTGTCTGCCTGTTTGTCTCTCATATTACCTGTATAATGTCTCCGTGGACACGAGTGGGTGTTGTTGGGGGAGGATGGTGCATAGGGGGATATAGCAACTCTTCTGTATGTATGTTTTCCCCTTCCTCACTCTCTTGCTATATTCTTCACAATCGATCTGTTGGACAAAGGCTGAAAATCCACCACAAAACACTGACCGAGCAGCTGACAAAGAACACATACACAAAAAAAGGCTATGCTAAATGTTGGGATTTTTTTATGATAGTCATAGCGTAATTCTCATTTAAGAGGTGAATCTTAGCTCAAGTAGTTCCCGTGGAAAGCTTTAGCGTGAAGATACCACTTTCTGTTTCTCGACATTAGGAAACTTTTTATTCCTTAATTTAACTTCTAACAAGGACAGTTGCTGTATTGTTTCCAACTGAATCTCCCCAACCCCCTCTGCCGAGCTAGCTACCGCACAACTCCATTACATCTGCCTAACGAGGGGACGGACAGAGGGACTCACAGGTCACACATCAACGGTGAGGGGGTGAGATGTTGGTGAGGTGGGGTTTCCTCTGTCAGGACATGTACTCTGACCTTTCTCTACAGATGTGCTTTCAGATGTGAAAGAGTTCAAGTGCAACTTGAATTGCACACCGATGAATACTGTCCCTCCTCTGTGTGAGTGAGAGCGGTTCTGCATGCACACATTAGTGTGAGCGTTGACATTTGTGCTGCAGGTTTAATTGGCGAGTGTTTATGTATGTGTGCTCAATTCACACCAGCAGAAGATCCACCCCCCCTTCCCCTTCCCCTTCCCCTATGCTCCTAATCCCATAGTAAAATTGTAAAGAGGATTTTAAACCAATTCTAAGTTATCCAAAGCCCCATAGGGACCTCCTATCTGTGGAACAAAGAATACTTGAGAGCCATTTTGTAAAAGAAAAACTTTTCTTTAATCTGGGGCTTTAATTTTTACATTAAGAGGTTTTTTTTTTTCCTTACCATGTGGCATTCAAACGGCACTGAGTTATTGGCAATGAATCATCTTTGTGGGGGAAAGTAAACGGACGTTTATTAAAAAAAAAAGCAATTTGGATGAGGCATGTTTTCAAAAATCTGTAAAGTGTTGTGTTATTAGCAAAGGGTCTTTTTCGTATGAGTTGTTAGTCATTGTAATTATTGGACGAGTAGTTAGAGAGAAGAGGCACCAATAACCAGAACCACTCTCTTTGAGCCCACAGTGTTAGGGAGTGTGTTGCAATCATAAAACACACACACACACAAATGGCCTTCCTGTTCATACAGTTGCACACAAACCTTCAGTATGTATGACCCCACCACCCCAATCCCCTACCCCTCACGGCACTTTGAGGCATAAATCCACATGGTTCTCATAGTTTTATGGTCGCCACACTTGCTGTTCTGATGGCTTAAAAGGTTGCAGTGGCTAAGATTCAAATTCTATCTAACAGGAAACTGCTGAATGATTTGAGCCCTCACTTTGCCTCTATGCACCCAAAGCAGTGACTGATTATCTTGTAGACATTACAAAACTGAACCTCGCACATACAAGGCATAGCAGCCTCATCTCGAGGGAACCACTGTTGGAGTTTAGAGAGAATTCAGCATTAATACCCCCCCTTTGCTCTCCAGTGAAGTTATTCGATGGTCAGTGCACCATTCAAAGCTTTCTTCCTCCCTTTTTTAGGGTATGTAATGACTATTTGCTACAGACTGATATACAGTAAAACATGTTTAAAATCAGTGCTTTTCTGTCTGTTTTTATTGAACTTTTTTGTTACTTCAATTTTTTTTGTTCACATTATATCATTTTTGGTTGACCTCTATCCCTGTATGATCATATTAAAATATAACCAGACATTTGGGAGTCCTCATTTTATTTTGTAATCTTTATATCCCCAGTTATCTATCTTGTATATCTTTTATTTTTGTTTCTTTATATTCAGTTGCATTTTATTTACCACTACGATTACAAATGAATATGCACAGTAACACCCATGCCAATTGGAGTGGGAAGAGTTTTTAGGAAGTGTGTTACCTTACAATCAAATCAGGTTTGAACTATCCACCCCTCGCCTTTAAGGAGTTTCCTTCATGTGAAAGTCTACTTTATCACATGTCTGTGTAATTGACTGAAACCTCTCTTGGTGTGCCATTATTGATCGGCGGTTGCCACTTCTCTGACCCTCATCAATGCCAAATTACTCAAGGTGCACTGGTGTTCTCTGTAGGCTACGTGTGTCATGGTCTGATATTAACGCTCTGGAAACCTCTATCTCAACTCCTAGACTGCAGAATGGACTCCTCTCCTGCGCCCAACATTGTTTCAGAAGACTTGAGGCGAATCATACACACTAGAGCCCAAACAAGAGTTTCAGTAAAGCCCATCATTCACCTGCTGGTGGCAAATGCTATGTCTGTATGCAACCTGGTGTCTACTCTTCTTTTGTCTGAGTTTACCAAGGGAGTTGTTTCTGATTTAACTATGTCTTATTTCTCTCTCAGAGGTGATGGTGGTGGTGCTGGGTGGGGAATACGAAGGGCTTACTGTAGTATCTCTAAGCTCCTTGGGCTAGGGCGGGAAGGGGTGATGTGTGGCTTTGCGTTTAATGTGTTATTCACAAAAGTGATTGTACTGTTTTGTAATGTGTAGGAAAAGTGTTATGTATGCATATTTTCAATAAAGCATTCAGGGTTTTGAAAAAAAAAAAAGGCCCATGGAAGTTTGCAAGAGATTGTGAAGGCCTCCAGAAGAAAGTTTCAGATGCCCAGAAAACCCATCTCTGTCACCCTTAAACACAGAAAGGGGATCCAGGTTGGCCCTGAATCACTGCTTTTGGCAAAGCATGTGTCACTGGGTTGAACTTCTGTCAAAGTTCTACTTTGTATTCAGTCATTTATTTCTTCAAAGCAATGTCTGGAGCCAGAGTATCTGGTAAGAGGCTAACTTCAATGCCATTAAGAATAAGAACAATTGCCAATAAAGTGATGTTATTTTGAGTAAGCGTTGTTGTTGTTGGCCCTACATTTCTACACAAAACTTGCTGTTTAGGAAGTATAGGTGCACATGGCATGGGTGCCAGTAAAATGTGTGAATATCTTTGTTGATCCAAAGTGTTAAATATTAAAAATATAAATGAGAAATTATGAAGTAATTAATCGTGTGAATTGATTCAGACAAAATATATAATGAAGCAACAGAATTGTGAAATAATCGTACAAAATAGAACGGCTCTGTGATGAAACATGCTATTATGAAATGAAAGGGCCATTGGGGAAAATGTTGTGAAATTAAAAGAACTTGGGGACCTTTTGAAATAAGAACTGCTCCACTGAAATAAAAATGACCTGCAATAAGTTTATTGTGGAAAGAAAGACAATGAAATAACGTTTCATAATAATGAGATGAGTTTTTAAAATGTACTGGATTATGTCACTATTTCCTCATAATATTAAATATTTTGTGTGCATTAATTCATATGATTTTTTTTTTATTTCATAATGTTTTATTTAATATAGACCACTGGGGGTTTCCATTTATAAGCAACGTCGGACTCATTGGGCCACGTGGTATTTGTACAAACAAAAAAAATTAAATGTAGACAAATAAGTTAGTGCAAATAAATGGAAAGAATAAAATAGTGAAAGGGCATATGTGATTAAGGCCTAGTTAAGCTACAGTTGAATCAGACCGCAGCTACGGGTATAGTCAATGGTGAACTCAAACTTTCACATCAGCTCCACAAATCAGGTGAGCAAAAACATTTAAAGGTATTTTTACTGACCTCTAGGCTGTTTAGAATTTAGGAACCATCCAGATTGAGACGCTATCACATCACAGAACCAGCACAACCATCTCCATTACAGGAACCCAGCTGACGTGGGTTTGTTTTGCTCGAGCTGAAAGGGGAGGGGCTTTCAAGCTGACGTCACACACGGGTCCGCCCACCCCTCTGTCGCCCTCCATCTCTCCGCCCCACCGTCTAGTCCGGCGTCTAGAAACCGAAAACAGAGCACCATCGAGGGGTCTAACTGGCTGTCAGCGGAGCTCCTGCGGAAGTCATGGCGGCGCCGTTAGCCCACTTCGATGAGGACTGGCAGGATTTTAACGAATTCAAGCCGTCCTCGGCGTCGTCCGACCAGCTGAACTCAAATGTGGGCGATTCGTCGTCGGGCCTAGACGATTTCTCAGACCTGGACAACAGTTTCTCCGGGGAGATCTGCAGCTTCAGATCTATGGAGGACCTCGTCCACGACTTCGACGAGAAGCTGACCGTGTGTTTCCGAAACTACAACACCGCGACGGAAAACATTGCCCCCGTTAAACCTATCACAGAGGACAATCACCTGAAAGACGACGAGTGAGTGGGGAATTTTCTGCGGGTTTTTGTTGACGCTAACTTTTGACGTCTTAGCTAGCTAGCTAGCCGCTGTAGCCTCGCCAGGCTAACCGAATATTAGCTGCAATCAGTGTCGTCCAAAGTTTATCCAGCTAATGAATGTTTGCGAAACGGGAATACACTTTGTGTCGTATTATAACAGCATGTGTTCCACCATGTTTCATTATGTGGCGAAGTTTAAACTCTTGAATTTAAGTTATTAAACATATATTGACTGTTTCATCCTTGAAGGGATGAATCAAGAGTTTGTATTTGCCCTCGTTAGTGTGTGTGTGTGTGTGTGTGAGGGATCATGCCACGTTACCAATAGTTAATTTCATGCTAGCTTGGTTGCTTTTAGCTATTAAACCACTGATCCATAAGGTGTATATTGATAGTACAACATTGGCCGTTGAACCCTGCGCACTTGCTCTTTATCCTGTGTTTTAAATGACCTTGATCATAAAGGGGAAACATTTTTAACTTTTGACTTGGCCTTTACGAGCCCTACTGTTCCCCCATACCGCAAACAGACACAATATGCCACGTTTCGCACATGTAATCACTACTTTCTGGCAGGTTACACTGTCGATCACATAACTATGTACACTTCCCCTGCTTTACCGAAAGGGAACTCAGCCATGCATGCACATGTCGACTCAAAAGTGTTGCTTTACTTGAATCTTGATCTGTTCTGAACTAAGACTTGAATATTAAGTTTGAGGCTTTGTCACCGTAGACAGTGTTGCCCTGTATTATCACATGATCAGGTAATTGGTTAACAATATAGCCCTATACTGCATGTAGACATAGATGATGAAAGTGTTGTCTACTGCAGCAGAAGCCACCTAAAATGTCTTTCGTCATCATTATATCACGCATGTTAAAAGGCAATGGTTTGCGTCTGCAACTAATGATAATTTTTTCATAATTGATTAATAGTTTCAGTCGTTTATCTAGCAGAAATTGCAAACATTTTCTGATTTCAGTCTCTCAAATGTGAGAATCTGCTGCTCTTCTCTGTTTATATATCTTTCAGCTAGTTAATGCCACAGTTATCAGACGGGGGGGGGGGTTGTCTTGAACCTGAGAACTGAGGACTCTTGTATCTGGACTCAGAACAAGACACCTTGGAGCTTAGACATTGAGTTTTTACTTGGACTTTTTGTAACTTATCTGCAAATTTGCCACACATATACACAGACAATCATAAATTCAATAGCGGCGAGCTTGTCACAGCAGAGAGTAGTAACAGTCTTTGCCATTAATGGTGCTCTAAATGTTTAAAAGTGGGATGTAGGAAGGCTAATCAGACAGGGAGGGAAGCATCTCTGGTTGTTGTGGATAAAGAAAACAGAGGAGGGTATGGAATAATTGGACAGCAGCCCGCTGAAGCCCAAAGAGCCATGCCAGGCTCAGCGAGAGTCTTTTCTGGATGGCTACACTTTGCAGGACGTGCCTAGGCGCTTAACGAGTTCTCAAGCAAGACCATGGCTGAGACGAACAGTGGGCATGACAGGGAGGAAACGTGTGTGGGTTTTGGGTGAGAGTGAGAATGGAGAAAGCAAAATGTGTTTGTGTTAAAGCCAAGTCGTGCGTGTTTATTATGTGTGTGCCCATGTGTGCAGGATAACATTCGCAAAAACATATCCAAGCAAATCATTCAGACAAATTGGCACGGTGTAGAAGTAGAAACAAGAAAATTGGTCCCTTGGAATCTAGACTGTTTAATGGTGTGTTCTGGCACGTGCCTGAGACAGTGTCTTTGCTAGAGGCACAAAAAAATATAAATATTTTCTGACAGCCTTTGCCCTATTTAGAACAACCCCCCCCCCCCCGCAAGCTGTGCATGAGTACTTCAGCGAGAAACATGCGAGTTACATAAACGTGTGAGAGGGTATGACGATGCAGAGCCACTCTGACACATGGGTTCACAGCATCCATCCCTGCTCTGCTCGCAGCAGTCAGGGCCGGGAATAAGAACAGTGACTCGCACGTGCACTTGGATCATAGCGTTTGAGAATGTGCACATGGGGCAGTCTTATTTAGTATTTATAAAGTTGCACTTAATGAATTCTCCCATCAAATTCTGAATAAAACAACTAAGTACAAGTCGAGTATAATGTGTAGAGCTTTACAAACACTGAGTGTTTTGAGTCGATGCCAACATCTGGCAAAAATACAATTCAGATGTTTTTTACAAATTAGATATATACATATTTGCATGTATTTTGCAATGGTCCCTCAAATCCGGTAATCAGTAAATTTAAAAAAACCAACAATGGATTTAAGAGTTAATTGTGAGATCACAGACCTTAATTCCATATGGGCCCCTAATTTTTTGCAGCCTGCATAGCAGTAATGCCTGTAAACTCACAATTTAATCAAATTAAAAATGTTAAGGAGCTGTTGCATTCATCAGTGGTTTGAGGCGGCTGCTGTGAGATGCAGCAGCAGGAACACAATGGCGGCAGTGAGGGGGTGAACACACAGCAGAACAAACTGTAACGCTGCCAAGTAATGCTGCGTCACAGCAAAAAGAGAAGGAAACAGGCTTTGTCTTATCTACTGTGAGCTGATAACTCTTCACTCATCTTCAATTCAGTTTTATTTATATAGTGGCCTATCATAACAAAAGTTATCTCAGGGCACTTTTTCATATAGAGCAGGTCTAGACCGACTCTTTATTACAGAGACCCAACAATTCTGACCATGAGCAGCACAGTGGCATGGAAAAACGCCCTTGAGCAGAACCAGAACCAGGCTGTGGGTGGGCGGTCTTCTCCCTCGACCGGTTGGGTTGAGTGGGGGGGGGGGATAGCGGGAGAGCAGGAGGAAAGAGAACACACCGTAGCACAGTTCCACATACAGATGTAAAGAAACTGTAACATAAATGGTATCAATGTTAACACTAATAAAAATAATAGTAGTAGCAATACAATGATAATAAGAGCAATAATAATAATTACAGCAGTGGCTGTTGAGCAGGAGCATCAGGCGACCAGATTCTACAGCTCCAGATTCTACAGATCCAGATTCTACAGCTCCAGACTCCACAGATCCAGGTTCTACAGCTCCAGAGGCAGAAATACTCACAGAAAGCAACAGAAGGAGAGAGAGAGGAGAGAAAGGGAAGCAGCCAAGTTAGTAACCAGCATTAATGGCATAAGAGTGTATACACATGGCTCCCATTTTACTTTTTAGAGACTCTAGGAGCCACAAGGAGCCCTGCATTCTGGGAGCACAGTGCTCTACCGGGGTAATAGGGTACTATGAGCTCTGTAAGATATGATGGTGCCTGACCATTAAGGGCTCTATAGGTGAGGAGTTGCAATAGTCCAGCCTAGACTAACAAATGTAGGGATGTCCGTCCTTTTAATCGCAGCTTTATTCTGGTTCTCATGATATCAGCTCTTATTCTCCATCCAATCCTAACGAAATCATTAATCCCTCTTGCTTTCCTACAGCGTGTGGAACGCTCTGACGGATAATTATGGCAACGTGATGGCTGTGGACTGGAAGACATCGCACACTCGCTCCCTGCACCTGCCCACCCTCAACCTCACTGAGCTTGAGGTACCACACACACGCGCGCGAACACACACACACACACACACACACACAGTAGTTAATATTTCAAGCACACAGTAAACTCACTGTAGCCTGTGCTTTCATATCGTTTCTGAAATGTCACCTCGCAGGAGAAGAGCCGAGACACACACGTAAGCAGTTTGCTCCTCTTTCCTTCAATCTGCTTAACCACCTGTTTGTTGTCTCATCCAAGATGTCTCTCTCTTTCTTTCTCTCTCTGCCTCTCAAATCCCTCCCCTCCCTCCCCCCAATGGACAGAAGTTGGACAACCAGTCTCTGGATCTGTCGGACGACGAGGAGCTGAGGGAGCAGATGGACATGCACTCGATCATCGTCTCCTGCATCAATGACGAGCCACTTTTCACAGCTGAGCAGGTAGCCTAACTCGCAGCGATACGTGTCACATTCACTTGGTTGTTTTGGGACCTGCCATTTGGAAAACTCTTATCAGTAAATGAGCCTGTATTTGGGGGTTTTCATATCTTCAGTATACTTCCATAACATGCAAGTTCACAGTTCATGTTGGAACAGATGTCAAGCGTCTAGCAAAAGCTTCGCCAAGAACTTAGCCCGTCCTGTTTGTTCAATGTTTTCTGCATGTAGCACGCTTTTATAAACCTTTATATAGACCATGTGGGCCTCCAGCCCCTAAATTTAGTGGCCAAAATATAAAGTTATGTAAAAACAACGCAGAAAAGGCAATTTAGCACAACTTAACACAGCCTTTCTTAACTGTGACACTTCAATAAATGAAAAGACATGAACAGAATGAAATTATATTTGTATAATAATTCATTTAAATTGAAAACTCAAGCTCTTTGTGAACATAGGGTTCACATATTCTCTCTATCTTAGTCAGTGACGACTGGTGGTGACATTGGGTGGGGGGGCTGACAAATGCATTGTACCCATCAATAGTTTGCGCTGCAGCAGCAACAGCATCATATCAGATACCAAGTTACAGCAACAACACTTTATATCTTAATATAACAAGTTC
>JAVQJF010064477.1:0-16961 GCA_036023855.1 Gadopsis marmoratus | reverse complement strand
CAATTCCACCATGAGCAAGCACTAGGCGACAGTGGCAAGGAAACACTGCCTTTTAACAGGCAGAAACCTCAGGCAGAACCAGGCTCTTGGTGGGCGTCATCTGCCTCGACCGGTTGGGTGGATTTCCGAAAGAGAACCATGGCCTCGGACTTGGAGGTGCTGACTCTCATCCCGACCGCCTCACACTTGGCTGCAAACTTCCCCAGTGCATGTTGGAGGTCACAGCCCGACGAAGCCAACAGAACCACGTCATCCGCAAAAAAGCAGAGACGCAATCCTGAGGTCGCCAAACTGGACACCCTCCTCCCCCCGACTGCGCCTTGAGATCCTGTCCATGAATACCTCAAACAGGATCGGTGACAAGGGGCAGCCCTGGCGGAGCCCAACACCAACTGGAAACGCGTTTGACTTCATTTGTGAAACAGGCACAAATGAAAACAAATACGTATTATTAATAAAGATAAATGACATCCGAGACGACAGTTAGCCTTTCTTCCCCTGATTTCACTATGGGGAAAAATAAAAATAAATAAAAAATGCTGGTACAGACTTTTAAACACCGTTATCGACTGACGTTCACACCATGTTTAGGTTTGGTGGGCGCGTCTCACCACAGAGTTGTCAATGGTGCTGATGCAGTTGTGGCTCATGTCTAGTGTGGTCAGGTTTCTCCACACGGGGATGACAGCGGTGACAGGACAGCCAGACTCTGCCCCCTCTGCCTCCCACTGTGAGAACTCGCTCGCCTCTGGGACCAGGATTGACTGGAGGATGGCAGAAACAACACACATCAGTACACGACATACAGGACAACGCATACAGAGTAATATTTAATCTAAACTGTACCATCATAGTTTCCGTGGAGTAGTGGATACTCAGAGTTGCCAGGCTCGACCTCAGAGATGACAGACCTTGAATCTGCCGAGAGCTGCACTCACTGATCTGACGACAGAGAGAGACAGAAGTTACCATTCATATATTAGCAGGTTTTAAGTGGGTTTCTGAAAAGTCAAAATAAAACCTCCATCAGTGTGTTCCCATTAATAAGAGAACATGACACGATTACATAATTAACTGAGCACCAATACCTCAGATACATCATGTCATTTCATCACTGCTGATCACCTTAGCTGGCATTTGTGTCATCATAATGAAATGATCTCCTCCGTTAGTGTTTTTACTATACAGTTAAAGAGGGGAGTCACATGCAACAAGAGTGGACAGACTCAACCTGGGAACATCAAGTGGCAGGTTATGTGTCCTTGACTACCGGTTCACCTGACTCCACCTGACTCTTTGATCTTTGGCCTCATTATTGCTAAGAAACAGCTGCTATAACTACAGCAGATGAACAGGAACTACAACATCACTGTTTATTGTTTGAAGTCTTACATTATTAAATGATCAACGTCTGTTACTGTCAGCCTATCACATGTTGTCTTTATCTGCTCACCAACTTCTCCAACTGTATTTTGAGGAGAGACAGCCAGAGACAGACAGTTACCTCTATCTGTAGCAGTGATTTGAAAACAGACAGGTCGAAGGGGAGACTGCTCTCCTGGATGTTACTGGTTCCTACTGGACCTCTGGTACCAGACATCTGACCAACAGAGACAAATTCAAACATTCACCAACTGTGCTCTAAAAAGTGAAGTCAGGACACAGCACTAAATTGTACGATGGGGATTTGAATTAAATAAAGAGGTGTGTGTGACCTTGAGGTATCGTAGCCTGCAGGTGAAGTCGAGGATGTGTCCCAGGTCGGTCTTGGCGTCTCCGTTACAGCAGGTTGGCTTTGCCAGGCGTAGCTTCTGGGAGACGGAGTAAAGCTGTAGAGGACGGAGAGAAAATACCTCGCCAGCCTGCAGCAGCTGCTCACCTACAACAAACACAAACACAGCGGTCTGACACTGCACAAGACTTTACATTTTTTGTAGGCTAGTCAATTTACTGTTCACAGCTGTTGTTTCATAGGGCAACATCTACAAACCAAATATTGACAAAACCTGCAACATTCAGTGATGTTGTTTTTCATACTCTTAAACTGATAAGTATAGTATCAACTATGGGGAGAACGAATCTGCAGCTACAGAGTGGAACCACACCAATCCACTTAAGGAGTTTCATTAATTATTAACAGATGTAAAAATACTAGATGAGAAAAAAAAAAAAAAAAAGATTTCAAAAAAAGGTCAGAATAGAAGCTGACCTTTATGGAACAACTCCTCAGCCAGTGCTGCTGTGATGCCACTGGTCTCCTGAAAGATACAAAGACTTTGTTTAAAACTGGATCTACAAGCTTAACTGTTTTTTATTAATATTATTTCTTCACTGCTCAGCAGACAGCTGGTCAGTGACAGTCACATCTCATATTACATGAGAAGGTTTTTCTTTTTTAAAGATTATTTTTGGATAGTGACAGCTGCAGAGAGAGACAGGAAAGGCGAGAGAGAGGGGATGACATGAAGCAAAGAGCCCGGTCTGGAATCGAGAAGGCTGTTTAGTCTGCAGAGTCCTGAGGACACCGAAAACACTGGTCTGTTGTTGTACTGGTATCATCATATGATCACAGTCACTGACATCACAAAGCCTTTAAATACTGCTAACACTGGCCTGAGCAGCGCTGCTCATCCTGGGAAATAATCACCATTTACTGGACAGAAAGACCAAAATATTATTAACACATATCATTGTGCTTTCATTACATTTTTATCCTATGACATACCAAATAGTTTTCTGCCTATCACAACTTTCACATGACTGTCATGCTGAGAACCAGAACCCAAATATCTGAGGTGAGACATAAACTGAGGCAAATTAAATTAGTGTAGTACGGTTGTGTCACAGCATGTAGAAAAATTCATCGGGATAAAAATGTTGAGTTAATCTGTAAATTATTACTTTGATTATTCAACATAATTGTTTCATGTAAAAAATGTCTGAAAACAGTGAAAGAAAATCACAATTTCTCAGAACTGACAAGTTCAAACTTCAAGACAGTCCAAACGCAAAGGATATTCAGTTTACAATAATATAAAACAGCAGTAAATGCTCATATTGGAGAAGCAGATATCAGTGAACGATTGGCATTTTTGCTTTATAAAGTGCTCCAGCTTTATGGAAGAAAAAATATTAACCACTGGAGATTTACCAGCAATTTATTATTGTATTTGAAAAAGTCTGTTGTGTCAACAGTTTATGTTGACAAATGACAAATTTCCTGGCCTGCACAGAACCCTGACCTCAACCCCATCTAACACTTTTAGGATAAACTGGAATGCCGACTGTGAGCCTGACCTGACCACCCAACATCAAGGTGGGACCGCACTATTTTGTGGCTGAACGGGAGCAAATCGCTGCAGCTAGGTTTCAAACTCTGGTGAAAAGTCAGAAACAAGAAGACTGTTATAGCAGCAGAATAATGTCCATTTTGGGGCCACATGTTCAGCTGTAACATAGAGCTGCAATGTTCACATGTCCACATACTCTTGGCCACGTAGTGTACCAGCTGGTAGCAGTATCTGAGCATACTCACGCATGTATGATTAAAGTACCATCAGGCTGAATACTATCAAGTGTAATTCTAGAAGGCTGAAGCACCTACACGTGTTCTTGGCTGAGGTTGTAGGGCTGTAGTAGCCTCAGGTGTACTCACGTAGAGGTGAAAGTGCAGGAAGCAGGCAAGCGGAGTGGGCGTGGCCTGTGGGAACTGCAATAGCAGTGTCTGCAGGTAGAGCTCAAGATCTTTCTGCCGCCGCTCGACCAGACTCTTTGAGTTCTTCCCCAGCATCTTCTTTGGAGGAAGCAGCTGTCGGTCCACCTTCTTCTCTGCTGTCAGCTGAAGAGAAACAGACATCAGTATAACACATTAAGTTATTAAGAGAAAATTTACATATATTATTTTCTGAGAAATTCTTTTCAGACAACAGCTGTTGGGTGTTTCCCCTTTGTGATTGTGAATGAACACTACAAGTATAATATGTGTAATATCACAGGCAAGTAAATTAATTTATATCAATTGCAATGCTGCCTTTTTAGCAATAGCAAGATAAAAGAGAATTAGCCTGTATTGTCCTCTTTTATTTCAGTTACAAGACAGACAATCAAAGTTACAATCTTAGTTACTTCCCCTAAAAATCCATATTGTGCATCTCTAATAATTAAGCAACAATTACCGGGGAAATGGTTGCTTATGGAATTATGCAGTTGACTAATGAGCTGTAGTGCTTTGCAGCATAAAACCTAGTATGAAACACTGTTTCATGCATCACAGAACCAACCTGAATTCAAAACAAAAGCACATTTGTTAATTACTGATGGGGCAAACGGCCACCAGCTGACCTGCTCCGGTCTCTTACCTTCTCATGGAGGTCGTGGAAGTCACTGTAGCGATGCTTCACAGTCCATCTGTGCTCTCCATCCGTCACCTCGATGACATAGACCTGAAACACATCACAACAGGACAATCTGTGATTATAACGTGACTGAATTTTAAAAAACTGCTGGGATCAAACAAAGTGGTTCCTGAGCTGCACAGATGCTCCAATAATTAAATATGATAAAAATCAAGGAACACCAAAGAAGCCCATCTTTGATCAGACGTTCCATCGTCGATCAGAAGTTACCATCTCCTCCTATATACAACTACCTGTTATCAGGAGAACTAAGCTCCATACTTGAAGTCATGTGATAACACATTGAGCCATCAGTATGAAAGCTCCATCATCTGAGGAAGGCCAGAAGATGCAGCTGAGAGCTCCATAACAGTTCCACTAAGAGGACCTCACAATGCTATGTGCAAAGCCAGTGGTGAACCATCAAGCTCAGCTCATAATTTTGACTTACACAGTCAGTCAATTAGAAGGATATGTCCTAAATTATTAGACCTAATTAGTCATTAATAGTCCTAATTCTTTTTGTCCTGGCTGGATTTTCCTGTAGACTGTAAAGCCCCATGAGGTAAATTTGTGATATTGGGCTTTATAAATATAAAATGACTTGAAAGAGAAGAAAATTCGTGGAGCCTTTTTATTAAATCAGCCATGTCGGTGGCTACTGAAACTTAAAACAGTGTTTAAGTGTTACATCATATAGACATAACATACCATCCCTGACAGAGAAAGACAAAGCTGCAGTGGGCTGTCGGGTCTGTAACCCTTAGATTAAACTTGACAGCTCAGCGAACACGGCGGTTAGCTGCTAGCTTGTCAGTTCTGTCGGGTTCTTTTAGCCTCGGGAGGATATAACATAACGACTGACGTAAAATATGTATAATAACCGAACAACTTATGCATTAACTGATAGAGCAATTTCTTCAACATGAACTCGCTGTCACTTTGACAGAGCCCAAGCTACTGTAGCTACAAGCTAAGCTAACTGGCGCTAGGCCAGAGGAACCCGGACGTAGCTTACCGTGTAGTTTTCCACCAGCTCCGACCCGACAACACACACTTTCCGCTCCGAAGCCTCCTCTGGAAACGGGGCGGACTCCATCTTGAGATGAACACGAGCAAAGATGATCTATTATTAATTAAAAACAACAACAACATATGAATCAAAACGGCTTTACAGGGGCTCCAGCGCTTCTTCGCAGTCAGCCGCCTCCTGACGCCATGTTTGTTGTGATGCCCGAACGAAGCCGACTGATGATGATGATGCTGCTTCTTCTTCTGCTTCTGCTTCTTCTTCTTCTTCTTCTTCTTGACGTTTTATGGCGGTTGGCAACCAACGTTATGGTGCATTACCGCCACCACCTGGCATGGAGTGTGTGTGGACCGGGATTAAACACACACAAAAAGAAATAAAGAGAAAGTTACATTTTCTTTAGCTGACTGATTCAAACCCCTCAAACCTTATTTATTGTTGTCCTGCCAGTTTTTTTCCCCCCACTACGTTTTCCTTTGACGTTTATCAAACATACGGACATTGTGCGGGCAGTCAGACTACGTGATTAGACCGCTCATATAATAAAAGCCCAAATAAAACTGAAACAGAAAAGCAAAACGACCGATATCTCACGACCTTTGTCCGATAATAGGAATGTCTCATGTCTCATCTTTCAAATATGTATCGCGAGCATTACGATTAACAGCAGCTCAGTCACAGCAGTGACGGTGGTGGACACAGATACAGTATGTTTATTAGGAGATGGGGTGTTGTGACTTATTGACCACAAAATATTCCTGAAGCAAAGACCAAACCTTGGACTCACAAATGAACACATCCATTCCAGCCGCATTCCAGTCAGACACGACTGTTTGAAGAAATGCATATTTGACCAATAAGAGAATCAGCTGAACCAATTTCACAAAATAGTTCATAAATGTCACCCTACCAGTCTGTTATTTGGGGGGATTTCAGTGCTTTGAGGACACCATGTGCACCTTTTGAAAACATTTAGAAATTCTGAGCCCCTTATTTTGCTAGCGTGAACACATGCTTGGGAAAGATTTCATCTCATATCCGTGCATATAGTTTCCTGTGTACCTGTTGCACAGACAGAGAAGGCCGCCTGACATTTATTGCACTTTATGGAACTTTGAATTTAGATTTAAACATTACACTTTTGGCATACACAAGTATAATGAGGCAGATGCAGAATTACAAGTTGGATAATCAATTTTATTTCTACACACATATAAGTTTGAAATAGTAAAACCAAGCTTTGTATTTTTTTGTAACTATATGAACGCTTCCATTAGGATTTCCTCACCAAAGAAGAAAAAACAGCTGTCTGTGAACATTACAGTTATTCTGTTTTATAATTTTGTTCATTTATTTATTTGGCCTATTGTGATTTTTCCACAATTAATGTTTACTACTGGCTGTGTTTATCTTCTGTTGTGTTGTTTATCCTTTCTATACAGCTCTGGAAAAAATTAAGGGACCACCCCAAATTTTCCAAAGTTAATTTTACTCAAACACATATCTTCAAATAGTAAAACCAGAGAACTGAAAATTTTGCAGTGGTCTCTTCATTTTTTCCAGAGCTGTATGTCTGACTAATAAAGAAATAGTTTTTTAAAAAAGTGGTTTTATGCTTCTGGAAGCCTCATAAAAACTTGTTAAGACAACAAATTTTACCTGGATTATGAGGACAGACAGACTTCATGTATCAAAATAGTCTAAATAGTCATTGCATAGTTTACTGTACGTGTCACCAGCGAGGTTAATAGTAGCTTATTGGTAAATGGTAATCGTTTTGTACTCTTTGTTCGTTCTGCAGGTGATTCAGGACACCATTACACAAATCAGTCAAATTAAAATACATTTTCACAATAAATGCAATCAACTTTCTGAACTCACACTGTCCTGGTCTACGTTTACTGCCAGCTAACATGGCAAACATCGGTGAATCTATCAACTCTCAGGACAAACTTTACATTTTGTGCTACTCTAGTGGATCTAAGAATAGCAAATCAGTCTAATGGATTACAGGAAACACCTCCTTCTGCTTCTGACTGCTCCGTGTAATATACATCACGGCCACATGGGGCCACTAGTGCAGCTGCAAACTAAAAGTGTCAAACTCTGATCTTTATGTTTTGTTCAGTTGAAATGATCTAAATATATTTGAACAGAACAGAATTGTAGTAGCAGGGATAGTTGTGCTGGCAGTAGCTACAGGAAGGAGTACTACTTTTTAATGGTCTGCCTGAACAGGAAATGTTTTGTCATGTGACACTGAAGAAGACGACCTTCATGCTTTATTGCTAATTATATATTTACTAAAGTTAAATGTTAACTATATTTTGTTAATTTCTGATTACATATTCAGCCAAGCAGCTCTGCGAGGCTGTACTTAGGCACAGCTAAATGCTAGCGTCAGCATGCTAACATGCTCGCAACGACAACGTTGACGTGATGATGTTTAGCAGCTACAACGTTCACCATCGTCACCATCGTAGTTTGCCACGTTGGCCTGTTAACATTTTCCAATTAGCGTTAAACACAAAGCACGGCATGGGCCAGATGATGGCGCTAGATGCAGCCTGAAGGCGTCACAAACCTAAGAGCAATTCATGCGAAGGGAAACGTGAATTTCGGAGCCAAATTTCCTGGCAATGCATGCGACAGTTGGATAGCGAATGTCAACCTCACGGTGGCGCTAGTTGAAATGTCAGGAGATTACAAAAAAAATCAGTACGACGCATTGCACTGGGGAGCATAAATGTCTGTACAAGACTTTTATATTAATCTCTCTAATATTTCTTTAGTCAGTTTTATTTTTTCCCCCCATACATTCAGACAGATGTGTCACCGCTGCAACGGCGGGCCTCTGTACTTGTGAGTGCACGACACATGACCACTGGTGCTGCGGCTCCAGTGGCTCCTGTTACAGGCCTCCTGTTACAGGCCTCCTGTTACAGGCCTGCTGTTACAGCATGTCCGCTGTCAGAGGGGCGGGCAGCAACAGCAGCAGCTGTGGATCAGATATCAGCTGCTGAAACCGAAGCGGAGTGAACCATCGTGCTGCAGGGAGCAGCTTTCCGCTGATCACAGCCACAACGCGCGATCTGAGGCACCCGCAGGCTGACACACACGTTATAATATCTTATTCAGCTATGTAGGAATAATATTCTGTAGAAATCTGCCATGTTACAGTGTTATTAATAGCCAGTGGACAAACCTGCAAACCCTGACCCCTCCTTCTGTTAAACCTGCTAATGGATCCTTCCAACCCTTTATCCAGGCTCTGAGAAGAGGGCAGACCCACAGTCAGAGCTGCTCAGAGCTGCATACGCTGCAGCCGCTGGCCTTTAACTGAGCAATAACAGCTTTAAATCAGCTAGAAGAAGCTTGAAACACCCTCAGCAGCTCACCTTAGTTCACTGATCAGAGCTGTGACGCGCTGATTTGACTTTCACAGAGGTGAAGAAGAAAGACTAGAGAGGAGGGCGTGACAGGCGAGCAGGCAAGCTGCTGCTGCAGGGGGAGGAAGAACAGGCTATGTATCAGCCAAAGCCAGAGGTCAAGAAAAAAGGCGAAAGAATAGTGAAAAGGTAGACTCTGAGCAAGAGAGTGGTCATTTGTGATCTGAGCCAGAGAAACAGAAAGCAGCCTGTCTTTGTTGTTGTGTGGGCCACCAAGCAGGGAGGAGGATGTGAAGGAGAGCAGCAGGGAGGAAGGGAGGCGACTGCAAGAAAGACAAGAAAATGCTCTCAGAGATGATGTGCAGGAGGAGCTGCCAGCAGCAGCAGCAGCAGCAGGATGCAAAAGGGGCAGCGCAGAGGGACTCTTCCAGTCGCAGGAAGCACGGCTGGTCCAAGAGCTGCAGGGGGCAGAGGACAGGAGGGGGAGGGTGGTCGAGAGGGCGCAATCACCACCACCAACACCCTCAACGTCATCATCCTCATTACCATCATCCCCGACACCTCCAGAGGCCGGTGATGTCCCTCCGGCCTGTTAACATCAAAGGGAACAGAGCGAGGGGGATGCGGGCCCCCAAAAACACAAACCAGTTTCTGATGCACGAGAAGTACCAGATGCTGCATTTGCGCTCGGACTCGGTGGGCAGCGACAGCGGCAGCAGCTCCGACAGTGACGTGGAGCTCACAGACATGGACTCATACATGGGCGTCCTGGAGAATGCCAGAGGAGCCCTCTTGGACAGTCCCAACCCACATGGCTCAACGACGCCACCAGGACAGATCTTGGTACTGCACGAGGACAGTCTGCGTCTGCAGGAAGACAGCATGCAGTATTTCCCCTCCGAAGATGACCTAATGCAGAGCCAGAATTTCATGCAGAAGGACTTTGTTGAGTTCTGTGACATCCTGACATCCTGAAGGGAACCTTTCAGGGAGCCATTTTGTGCTCAGCAGTGTGAATCTCAAACCTCCGATTGAACGTTGTCAGGTTTGTTCTGCTTCGTGTTCACAGAAAACTTAAAGAAATCTCCATCTTATCAAGTCATTCAGCCTTACAGTGTTAGGAATCTGCTCGCAGGGTGAGATGATTCCACGAGATTCCAGCAGAAATCAACTTTTAAAAAAAAAATTTTTTAATCAAGTGGCATTTTCTTAATACTCTTGCAGTGATCGACCATACTTTGTTATTTTTTTAACATGCTCGCACTGATGTTCAGAAAACAAGGGGGGTTGAAGTGAAATCATCTGACTCTGTTGGTAGTTTTCTAGGTTTAAGACAAAAAACATAAACTGAATGGAAGATTAAATGACATTATTTGGACGTATGGTTTTTACAGTTCATGTTTGGTCATGTGTGTAAAGTGTTGCCTTTCTGTTGTTGTTGTTGCACACAAAGGGAGATGGGCTGGAAGATGGGAGTGAGCCCAAACAGCCAATCGGCATCGAGCTGGCTGGATTAGGCTGCAGATGATTGGCTCATGCAGACTGTCATTAACATAAAAACCCTTTACTGTACAGAATAAAAAGGGGAAAAAACACAAATAAAACTTTGATTGGTGTAACGTGGGTTGATTGATTTTCTTTGTGGATATAAGTGAGTATGAGTGACTTTTTTAGAAAGCGTTAAAAGTTATCAAGGCAGCTTAAAGTGAATAATTCACAATTAAACCAGGTGAAAATAAATATTCACATGACAATATGTGAGAGGAGCTGTTAAGAAAAACATATTCAAGAAATATAACATTGAATATACAAGTGCAGATATAAGCATTTAAACACTTTTTTGGGTTGCATGATGAATAAATTAAATAAATAAAAGATATGGTTGATTTGATTTAAGTCTGCCATGAACCAGCACACACACAACACACCTATCCAGACGCTCACACATAACATTAAAGGAAGAGAGGAAAACAAAAACAGGTTCAGTCCAACATGGCATAATCAAAAACACGTAACATATTCTTGTAACTTTACATAACATTACGAAACATTAAATCTTTCCATGTAGGACTTCCAGCCAGCCGTTAAGGCAGGAAGGAGGCAGAAACGCTGTGTTCCTGCACACGGAGCAGTTGAAGTGGATTACATAAAGTGAAGTGGGCTGGTCACACCCACGCAGGACGGGCTGGGAGGTATAAGCCTCTTTGTGTTAGCGTGTCATAAACTAATGATGGTAAGGGGTCAAAGTGTGAGGAGCAAAGCAGTCTGAAGATGTTCTTAACTATGATGTATAAGATCTATTATTCTGTCCTTCGAAGTGAGAAAGCAGTGAAAATGAGAAATAAAACTTAAAAGTTTTCAAGCTGGCTGGTTAACTGTTTAATAGAGATAAATGTTAATAATTTAGTGAAAAAGTGAAATAATCTGACTAAGGTATATCACCACCAAAGCAGTCGTACATTATGTACATAATGTAAATAAAGTCTAATAAAGTCTCAAGACGAGTTTCAGGGAATGTGAAAGGATATGCAGTGTCTGCAAACATTTATTGTCCCTTTCAACTAATATAAGAAAATACACTTTATTTTGATGATTAAAATCTATATAATAGATTAATGAACTATGTAATACATTCAAATATGTGATAGAGTTAGCTGATCGACACCAAATCACATGAATTCCACTCCAGAGTCAGAGGCTGACGTGACAGTTACAGCTACATTGCTTATCTACGTGGCCTTTAGCGGGACTAGTTTAGCTAGTTTTATTCTCCATTATGACTGGATTTAGCTACGGCCTTGTTTAATAATTTGAGATAACAACCTGAATTACCAAGATGTTAAATATATGATTTGTTGCAATTAGGTCAGAGGGGGATGTAGCTTTAGCTTTTGCTGGCTAGCTATGGAAATCTCCCCCAGTTAGCTTTAACTTAACATGGCTCTCTTGCTCTAAAGTTTAGCCTAATGTCTAGTCTATTTAGCTGTTTCTCTGTACATGCTTTTTTGTTGTTACTTGCATTTATTTGGCATAAGAAGTAAAACAGTTGTCAGTAATCTTATTTTACCAGATATGTACTTTACTGTGTTTGGCTTCAAAGGGCAGAATTATTATATTTTACTGTAGGTTTCAGTTCAGTTCATCATCTTCTAAATCAGATTTAGACTGACATAAGAGGATTTACAGTGTACATTAATACTTAATTTTGAAAGCGTGAAAAGATTTGTACGGTTTGAAAGTAGCAGGTCTGGAATAACCTGCTTGGAGGCCCTGGGAGAAATATGAGCTGTGGACCCCCTGCACGCCTATTTCTCCAAATATCTGTGCAAGGTGTATATACACATCCTGTATGCACAATATAACCTGGAATAATAAAGCTATTAAAAGTAGATTGTAATTTCAGGCACTACTACAAGTCAAAACTATAAACTGCAAAGAAAATACAGCCTATTATAAACAAGAGGGGTAAACCAAACTGCAAAGGGCGGTTTCTAAGAAATGTACTTAAAAGAACAACAATATAATACTGAGAGAAAATACAAAAGCATTTCTTCCACATGGAAATCAAAGTCATCCATGTGCTTTAAGCTCATCCTTTCATTGAAGGAAAGGATTAAGAAATCAAGGAAATATATTTTTGCTCGTTTGCACGTCATTTAGGACATTTTTGATATGTCGCAACCTCCTGAAAAGAGTCTCTTCGAGTGCCTCTTGTTGTCAGTTTATTATTGACGTCTGGGCCGAGACCTTCAATGATTATGGAAAAACAGATAACACCTTACAATTCCCTAAAATATAAAGTTTTGGAGAGAATACAAATTGAAGACTGTTACATTCCCATATAATGACAGTGAATCTTCATGCACAAATGTTAAATTTTGTAGCCAGCAGGCTGCAGAGTCTTTTAAACACAGTCTACATAACTTGCTTGGGCTTCATTAGTAACAAGCAAGGTCTAAGGTCTCAGTCTGACCTTTGACATGTAGATATGCTGACCAGCACAGTGAAATCGATACTGAGGTTGTGTTAACCAAAAACACAGACACACTGCCCCACAGTGTTTGCCCTGTTTCTTATATTATCAAGCAGGGTGTTCGGTGCCCTCAGGGACACTGTGGCAGGTCACAGCTATCTTTCTCTCTACTGTATCTACTGCAGAGCCTCTTTCTGTTTTTTTCTGCTGTTGTCATCAGCTTCTACTTTAGAGTGTGAGTTGTTGCATAATGCTGCCTCTGATTGGTCAGCTGACACTGCCAAACAGGAAGAGAGAGTGAGCTGGCACACACACACACACACACACAGACCATGGCAGTAAGTTGGTGTGTGTGGCAGATTACAGAAAGTAGATCAGTACCCCTGCAAACACTTCCTCTGCTAACTATGCTAATGCTATTCTGCTGACACACCGACACGTTTGCATGTCTGTACTTGTGAGGACCCTCTCTGACATTTCCCAATCCATGTCTTCATTTAAAACTCCAAATAGCATTTTGATGAAATGGGGAATGGACAAAATATTCTCACTTTCAAAAAATATTTTCACTTTGTAAAAATGTCTTCACTTTCAAGATCTAAAAATGAGTCCTCACAAAGACATACAAGAACACACACACACACACACAACAAGCACAGACAAAGTTATAGTATGAAAGACGGTTGGAAAGATCACCGACACACCCACACACACCCACAAACAAATGCTCTATTCTGTGAGTCTTCATGTTGTGTGATTAAAGTTTAATAATTCAGCTGTGAATGATTATCTTCTGTCTTTTAGAATCCTGAATCGTGTCACTGTGTGTGAATAAATAAAATTTTTCCATGCTTGGTGGAAGATGGGAAGAGGCTGCAACTGACTTTGTGATGATCAGATAAACAGTTTTGCAGATAAAGCATTTGAATAGAACAGAAATATACTGACATATACCACTACATGGCCAAAGATATGTGGACAGCTGAACATGTGATTAGGCATAAAGCTCTCCATTAATCTATTTCTAACAGCCTCCAGATGTCCGGGAAGACTTTCAACAATATTTTAGAACCTGAGGACATAATGAAATACTTCTTTCTTTTTTGTTGTTGTTATTTTAGGCTTTTATTAGATACAGACTGAAGCAAGGTAGAGAGAGATGCAACAAATTTCCCCAGTCAAATCTGAACTGGGTTGTCAGTGTCTTAACCTCTAAGCCATGTGTGTGCCCAAAAAAATCTTTTCATTGTACTGTGGAATATATCATGTATATATCATGCACTATATATACTTTCCCCAGTATGCTTTATTTGAATATAGAACATAATATAGTATATTTAGAATATATTCTGCAGAATAGTTACTGTTAAGCTGTATTACTGAGCCTTTCAACTGGAAAATTAAAATCGAGCATGTAGTGACGCACCATGGGTACGTCACTACATGCTCGATTTTAATTTCCCCAAAAACTAAATTTGTTCATGTTCAACTGAACAAATTGATCCCATTGACATTTGTAATAGCGCAACTAAAACTCCAGAACTGGAACAGAACCGTACTTTTTTAATCATTTTTCAACTAATTCTGTTGTTTATTCAGTATTTCTGTTTGAGTGCTGTTTGAAGAGTACCAAAACCGCAGGGTTTTTGCTGGTTAAAGTAGCAGCTTGTCGAGTCATGAGGCCGCTGTTAGTTCAGACATGTATCTGTGGTAACAGCAGCACAGAGACGCACGTAACTTGTTCAGAAAAGAAATGCTGAATGAGAGACTGCAGTGAGTTACAGAAGCTAGTGGAGGAGCACTCAGACATGATGTCAGGACTTCAGCTATACCCCTCCCTCCCTCTCAGTCCCCTTGTTTCCTCTCTTCTATCAGCTGCCCAATAAAGGCAAAATGCCAGAATAAATAAATAAGTGATTAAATAAAACTGCTGTGATGATGATGACGCAGCAGGATGATCAGAGCCAGTGCTTGGATGCACTGTGGTATTAGACATATTGACACACCTGACATATTGACCTGAGACCCTGCAGGAAAGTGCTGTACCAGACCTGATAGGGCTGGATATCATTTGGACCTGATGGTGCGTTGAAGTCTGTTTTCCCCATTAATTTGTGTCTCTCAGTGATGGCTAACTGTAACCTAACCTAACCTTAACCATGGAGGGAAACACATGAAGAAACACTATTTGAAGGGTAAACAGACTCTGAAACAACACTGTTTACTAGTAGCTATGTGGACTCCTGAAGACCTCTAATGCTGGAAGCCAATATATGAATTGCTCCTAATCTGAGAGTTAAAGATGGTTCACATGTGACGGCATCGTGACCTTTGTAAGTTTTTTAAGATGCCTGGAAATACAAGCCTGGTGTTTCCACAGAGAAATCTCAGTCATTGTGTTTCTGATACAACCAAAAACACTGGAAGAAATCTGTGTTACCTCAGTGTGTGTGTGATTGGGGAGGGGGGGGGGTTGTTATGAATAGATGAAGTGATTGAGGGAGGAGGAGTAGGAGGAGTGTATGGAGCTGGATGGTATCTCAGTTTGGAGTGGAAAAGTACAGCCGTCTGCTCCAGAGGCGGAGACTTCTCTGTTGAGTGCACAAGCCAGCCAATCAGAACACCGAAAAACACATTGATTGACAGCTGTGCTCAGCAGAGTGACAAACCAGCAGTGAGGCTCCAATTCTGAACTCTGTCTTCAAATAAACTTTGTTTTTTTTGTAAATTTGACAAGAAGCTTCAGTCTCAAAGATTCTTCTTTAAAGTGAAACCGTATTTAATGTGAGAAAGGTTCATATTTCTGGAACAGATGTTTTATGTTGATCAATACGTTGCAGTTAAAGGACAGTTTTCAAACATTTCGAGTAGTCTTCTCAAGCTACAAAAAAAGCCACCGAAATGTTATTGACCGCTCACTAAACCAGCGATTATCCAGTCGTAGCTTAGCAACTGTAAGTACTGTAAGCAGGGCAGGTATGTCAAGCTTTGGCTTTCTCCACATGTTGAAGAGCTGTAGTAAGAGACTCTGTGTGCAGAGCGTTTGGAGGGTGGTGGGCCTTTTTTAAATCACATTTCCAAAACAAAAAAAAACACAAGACCAAATGTGTGAGGAGTTTATTAAGTGGTGTGTTGATGTGCCACTAAGCCACTAATGTCAGTGTGCACGTATACAAGCGTGTAATCACCGTGGGGGACAGGGGTCATGTCCCCTGCAATATTTGTATTGACCAGTCATCAAATGCCTCCAAAAGCTGAAAGAAAGATAATTATCTCTCCTTAAAATAATGACACTTAACTAGCTTATGACATACAGGAGGCCAAACGACAGCATAGCATTAGCTAACTACATTATTTTGTGGGGTTACAATAGACAAATCCGTTGTTCAGGCTAACGTAATTGCCTTAATCAATCTTCATTCAATTTGGGGAAGTTTACCAGAGATATCTTGGCAAACAATATTGACTTCCTGCAGTCTGGTCACCATCATGAGGTTGACAGGTAAAACCAGCGGAGTAGTGGCCTGCTGGGCGGACAGATACACTGACGTTTGTCAAGAAAAAGTACCAACACTTAACTAAACCCTAAAACTGTCGTTTTTGCATTTCTATTTGTGCACTGATTAAACGAACGCTTCCAGTGTTTATGCTAAGCTAGGCTAACCACATCCTGACTCCAGCTCCATGCTTAAAACACAGACGTGAGACTGACATCGCTTTTGTTAAATGCCTACCATCAACGTATGAGAGCATCGTCTGTTCAGTTTGTATGTGATACAATGCGTCTGATGCATGAATGCAGCACCATGTAGTACCCATGTGGGCTGAGCACATTTAGGTGAATGACACTTTATTTAAATACATTTTATTCGGCATGGATCTTCTTACAGAGGGACAGACCTTACTCACAGATCCAGATCGTACATTTCGATAAACCAGCCTGCGGCAGTCATGTCTGAGTCTGACCAGTGTGAGTCTGTTTCTTGCTGCTCCACTGACCTGACAGCTTTTACTGCGCGCACACACACACATACACATACACAGAGGAGCTCAATTCAAGAAGAGAAAGAAAGAGTGGGGGAGTTGATATCCTCTCAGCAGTGTGGTGAATGTTTCACAGGACTGACAATCCATTCAAGGCGCATGCATGCGCGCACACACACACACACACACAC
>JAVQJF010064476.1:0-13718 GCA_036023855.1 Gadopsis marmoratus | reverse complement strand
CAGGAGCAGACAGAGAGAACATATTACACCTGTTGCACCTCCTTACATTGGCTGCCTGTCAGTTTCCATATTGATTTTAAAATTATTTTAATGGTTTTTAAAGCCCTTCATGGTCTTGCACCGGCATATACACATGAACCAGTTTGGCCCGTCAGAGTCTTCTGAGTCTGCTGGTTGTTCCAAAGTGCAGGACTGAAATGTTTAGAGAGGCAGCTTTGAGCTGCTGGAATAGTCTACCGGTGGATGTCAGGATGCTGGAAGTTTTTTTTTTAAACGACTTCTATTCAACGGACATCTCTAATTCAGTTTTGACGTGTTAGAATTCCAAGTCGACATATCCACAATGTCATTTTGACTAGTTGTAATTAATGATATCTACCAATTCTATGCACTAATGACCCGTCCTACTCTGCTTCTGATTGTCTTACTCTCATGCCAACCAACAAAGCAACGAGTACTGGCCAATCAGACGCAGAGTATTGCGGGTCATAAGTTTTCCATACCAGGAAAAGAAATGTCTGCTCTCCTGAAGGCTGCTTCTTAACTGTATCATTCTTGCTACCCGCCAAATTGGCATCTGCCGACTCTGTAGAAAGTTGGTGAACAATTCTTGTTATGTTGACAATCAAAGCGTCTGTGGTGCGTAGTTCCCTCTGACCGGAAACACCGTGTTCATATGCGCGTTCAATCAAAAGACATTTCTGTTGGATTGTAATAATCACTTGCTCCGCCATGTTGTTGATGTTCTTCTTCTTCTTCGAGTTGAGATGGCGACTAGTAAACCATAATCTCATAATGTAATTTCCACTTGTGAAAACTAAAATCACTACTAGTCAGACCTACTGATTAAATGTTAAAAGGGCTTGCCAAGAATGTTTTATAGGCATTTACTTTATTTTATTTTAATCAATTACTTTTAATCAATCCTACGTTTGTAGGATTTTTTTTGAACTGCACTTACCTGTATGAAGGTGCTATACAAATAAAGATTGTTTGATTGATTGATTGATGTACTTCCCATCGGCCCTGCAGGAGTCAGTAGACATGCCACTGGTCTCTGGTGTTTTGTTGCTTTTCATCTATAAATGTGCCCATTTTCATCCTAAAATAATGCAAATATTGAGTGTTTGCAGAAAATTCCATACACAGCAGTCAGAAGTGTATTATGTACAACATCAAACATGAGTGGCCTCCAACAGCACACATTCAATGAAACATGTGTAGCATAAATCCATTGATTTGCATGAAAGATGACAGAGATTGATTTGCACTCAACTTTGAACTGTCGGAACATTTCAGTATTTATACTGAGCAACGGAATTTAACTTGCACCACCCTTCAAAAAGGGAAATGATGGCCAATTATTTCAGTCTCAGTCTGGGGGTTGCTTAATTCTTGACAGTAATACTTCACACACACAGACCACATAATCATATTCTTTATCAATGAAACTAATTACAGACACAACAATTAACTAATGAATATAGGACAACTGCAATGATGGATGAATCAATTAATACAGTGATAGGCAATTTATGAATGAATGAGGACCACTGTATACCAAATAAAGCAATAAATATACTGTATATTTTAGAAAGATGGATTAACTTGGGGGAACTAAGGAGAACACCAAGAAGACTAGAACTTTAAGCAGTTAAATTGGCTTAATGCACCATTCAAAAGCAAAAAGGAAAATACCTGAAACAATCCAAGATCGTTTCTACGTTGATGGCTGACCTTACGTCTAACCCAGCACTTCCTAATCACTCTTATGCTATAGCATCAACCGCGCTCACAAACACTCGGCTGGGTTGTGACTGGAAATTCGACGGCAGCGTTTGTCAGATGTCTGTTGAATTCAGAGGATTTTGCAGTCCTAACATTTGTATTGTTAGGACGCAGATGTTGCACTGGAGCAGGTTTCGCTCGCACTTGAAACAGCAACTTATGAGCGATAGCTAGGCTTGCTGTACCCCAGCCTTCTTCGGCACCTTCTGTCAGGGACTCCAGATGAGTTCCGGGAGAACGGGGCAGCACCGAGCTGGGCTCACGTACCGAGAAGGCGGTAGAGTAGCAGAAGCAGCAGGCGAGGTTAGAAGAAAAGGTTGACGGAAGAGCCAACAGAAAGAGGACATATAAGAAAAGAAGAAGAGATCTTTGGGGGTTTCCTGTCATTATAGTCTCTGTCCTGTCTAATTCATTTCATGTTTCTTTCTGATATGAATTAATAATGTTGGACAGCTTGGCCTTCTCAGGTACCAAACACATCTATGATAGTTCCGTTGACACTTGATATCATCCACTGAGTACATCTGATAGACAGTGACTTTTTATCCTACACAGGCTCATAAACAAAACTACGCACAACATCTGCCATCATGACATGCGAGGTCACACATGTAACTAATACATTCATATATATACTGCTCAAAAGAATTAAAGGAACACATTGAAAACACATCAGATCTCAATGGGAAGAAAAATCATGCTGGATATCTATACTGGTAAGGACTGGGTGATGTGCTTAAAAAGTGTTCCTTGAATTATTTTGAGCAGTGTATATCCAGATTTGCGGATGTGTGTAAACAGTTCCTGTTAGTTCAGTTTATATTGATGAGGACAGCATGATTTTGTTGTATATTGCCGAATGTGTGTTTCTACTGTCCAAACAGTTTTCATGTCTCACCTTAAAATAAAAGTCAACTTGCTCAGACACACCCCTCACAGTGAATCCACGCCAAACGCTGCCGTGTGACGCAAGTTGAGGGGTCTACTTACGACATATGGGCTGGAGAGCCTCGGAAATGTGAAACATATTAGCTGGGCTGCATGAAACAGTGTTGCATTGACAAGCGGTGTATGGAAAATCAAATCCTGAAGAAACGCAAATGATACAGACGAGAATTTGCATTTGACAGCAAGTGTTCAACATCACATGAATAAATGAAACACTTAAATACATATGTAATAAATACAGATAATATAGATCACCATGGAATTGGTAAATAACCCAATAACTAAAACAGTGAAAGGTCTTATGGATATCAAGACAAACAGTAGGGGGCAGCCGACAGCCAAACAAACAAAACAAACCAAACCATGAAATAATAAGCAGTTGGACACCTCAGGTGCCCTGTGGTAAATCAGAGTGCTGCTGGTCATAGTTAAGTGTCCAGCTGGAGGTATTTTTAATATTTGGTAATGCGGAAGAACAATAAAGACAAACATTTCTGCTACTGCTATACAGTATATTGTTAGAAAAATATTCTGCTCGAGACCAGGTTGAAAATCATTACTCAGGTTACTTTATTCTTGCGCAAGAAGGAGCAGAGTTCTATCACATACAGATGTTCAACAACTCACACAACGCTAAGTTATGCTGCTCAGAGGACTGTCTCCCTTCTTTAGCTCTTATATCTGGTGACACCCAAGTGTTACAACAGGGCGTCACCACAGCCTAAATTTGCATTCTCCAGGAAGCCGTTACCATCAAAGGCAAACCTGGGAACTGAGTAAAAGCTGAGGACTTAAGGTCAAAAGGTCCTAAGGCAATAAAGTCATTTAGATAAGTCTGCAGCTCTGCAAACACTGTTTCTGTCATCCTTAGGGTTCATCTTATAGAGTGTAAACATACAGATCCATCTTCATCTAGAACCTCCTGTGGTCTTCACTGTTGCACCATGTTTTCTTCACGGTCACTAAGGTTTTAAACACAAACAAGCAGTATTTTTCCAACATATATACACGGAGGTTTGTGACTCCTGTTGTGAAGGACACTACAACTGAAACATTTCAAAATAAAAAATGCAACAAAATGTTTGACACACATTTAACACTACCAGAAATCACACTCACAGTAAAGAGGATTATAAAGAGGATGAAAAATGCCTCTAGCCCTCTAAAGGCTGAGCGTTGAATAGAACAATTAGAGAAGGGACAACTGAACTGCTACAAAAAGGATGGAAATCAGTGGCATATAAGACCTGCGTGAGTATTAAAGTGCCAAACCCTCTTTAAGTAAATACTGTAAATAGAAAACTATAATACTCACTCTAATATCACAGCTTCAGCGAATACCACTTAGAGGCATTATGAATCCACGATGCACCACAGGGGTCCCGGAACCCTCAGCAGGTTCGGTGCTGCCTTGCTCTGAGGAGCAGTAACCTTCCCCAAGCTGCGTCAGTATCTCACTGCTGGCAATGAAACCATCAACCAGTGTCAGTGCCCTGGTCTACCCTGTGCAGCCAGCAGACTTTGCAGTAGAGTTATTTGTGCAGTAGATTGTTCCTTCCTGGCTTCAGAAAAATAAATAAATAAAAAATCCAGTCAGACCAGAGTGGAACTGGCCTTTGCCACGGTGCTGCATGTTTGGCCCCTGAGTGAAGATGAATCCAGCCCAGGAGCGTGACGCCGCCACCAGAGACTGCTGTTGCACCGCGCAGGAGCCGCGATTGGCTGGAGCCGTCAGAGGCGTGGGAGGTCCCTGTCAGCGCTCCTCTCGCCCACCTTTCTACAGAAAAGCAAGTTAATGAAAGTGGAGAGAGAGAGCGATTATGATGAGCATTACGTTTAATTGGACTTCTTTAAATAACACTGGAACATTTGTGCCCCACTGACAGCGCGTGGCGTGCACGTGCACGGCTGTGTTCGCTCGCCAGCTGAGCCGACAGTGTGGCGCCCTGCGCACGCTTTCTTCAGTGTGCGATGACCCGTGTTTGTCACCTCACACACACACACACACCACATCACATGCATGTAAGACCCATGTGCAAAGCAGTCTCTTTAAACACAATGGCAGCTCAGAATAAGGCTGACTTTCTGATTGATCTGTTGCTTTCCATCTTTTTTTTCTCTTAGATGTATAACCGCTTCAGACGCTTCGCTTGCCTCATATTATATATGTATCATGTCATCTGATGCATGTGCTCTTTCAGTGGTCGAAGGTGTAATTGCCTCAGGTGTTCTGTAATTTGACCCCCGTGCTGATTGGTTGTTGCGCCTTGTGATTGGAGTACAGCGACGTTTCATATTGCGAGTTTACGGTTAGTAACGTCCTCAGATTTCAGTACAAACTTACTGTATCGCAGCTTATCAAATTCTCACCTCTGCATACTGTAGGTGCCACGGTTATTGAAGAGGCAGACATCATCAACAGGATGCTCATTAGCAGGGACGATGTTTCAGTTTATAAAATAAAGTCAGAATATAAAGTTAAGCAAATTACATATACAGTATATCAGTAATGTATAATGGATTAATAGCGAGAGGACTGTTGTGTAGAGAGTTAAGAGATAGCTCAATATCTATTAAAAGAACATTGTGATGGTAACACAAATACTGCTTACGACCACTTCCCAGCATTAACAAAATGACATTTAAAAATGTTTGTTCCATTTTTGTCTCCAGCCTTCGCTCTTTAACTGTGAAACACTGAGTAGTTCTTTCCGTTGTAAAGCTTTCGATCTTCAGTCCGTAGATGGTCAGAACATCTACATGTAATGTCGTGACCACGGGGCTGATGAAGACCATGACATGTGAATGAAAAGCTGCTGCATGCTGTGATTGTTCTGTCCCCTTCTGAAAATGGTTTCAAATGAACCAGTCTGAGAAGGGAACCTCGACCTTTGAACAGCTCGTAGTTCACAGACATATTGTGTTGCTTTAAAAGGGGTCAAAAGCCAAAAAGGCTGGGCACCACTGCATTACGGAACATTTTATTTGGGGACAAATATTTGAGCACAAATACATCACTGTTAAAAGTCCACACTAGATAGAAATAATTGTTAAAGCATCATAAAAGCACACATAACTAAAATTTGGGCAGCCACACAGACTATATAGTAATTCACTGGAAATCCTACAAAGATTATTGATTCTTTTTCACTTTATGAAGTCCAGTCGGATTGTAAATGCTGGACTGAGGCCATTGTTCTGCAATTCAGCCAAACTGAGAGACATAGGAGCCATATTGTTTCATTCGGTCTCTCTTATTACGCCCTCCTCTCTCCACACATCCCTGCATGATGCTTCCAAAGGGAGGTCATTGTGCACCAGCTCTGCTTGAAACAGGACTCTTTTCATGGCAATCTGTGTGTGTGTGTGTGTGTGTGTGTGTGGAAGAATACTGTGTTTGTTTTTTTGACATTTGGGAAGCTCTGACTTGTGGCTCGAGGGCTCGCAGATCAATTCTGTCTCTTCCTTTTCCTCTAAACAGACAAATGTCTTAGCTTTAATTGCTACAGCGATGAGGCACACACACTGACTGAACCTTTAACGCCGCTGCCTGTCAGGGTCGCTCCTATGGGTTTTTACCCATAATCCCCCATCTAACCTCCCTCCCTGTGTTTTACCTCCTCGCCCTCTCCAGGGTATCTGCGGGTCCCTAAGAAGTCTTAAAATGCTGTAATGGATCATTTCAGTCAGTCGTATTTGTCATGAAGGCTGCTTTTGAAATGTCATAATTTCCCCCTCACTATACAGCTTTATGTATTTGCAGCTCTGCATGAGCACTACTCTCCAATATACACCCACAGGGCAAACACAGTCTGCTACATCTGAAGCCAAAAAGCAATTAAAACACAGCCTTTAACACACTAACACTTAGACACTCTGTCTGCTGTTCTGTTAAGGCACATCGATGCTGCATGTAGGTGACATCAGACGGTCTGTAAATGCAAATAACCGACTGTGGAAGCCTGTTGAGGTGAACCGACTCCTGGGGATCACAATCGGTGGGTGTGGGACTGTGTTTGCTCTCCCGCCCGGTGACACAGTTCTTTAGGCTATTGAATTTCACAATATCTGTTTCCTTTCCAGTGAATCTTACTGAAGTCTGTGCCTCATTGTTTCTTTTCACAAACCTGTGCAAACGCAGCCAGAGCGACACGTTGCTAATGCCAACGTTAATAAAAGCAGTGGTGGAGGAGGTGCTCAGGTGTTTTGCACATGTGTTGTTTGAGCTGTAAACTAAATCAGCTGTTAATGTTGACATGTCTTATTACGTGTATAAAAGTCAACGTTTCATTGGTTGAAAACACGCCATATTACCATCATTCGGGTTAACTAGTGCTACAACTAACAGTTATTGTCACTATTTTCTTGATTAATTGATTAATGTTTTGGTCTGTAAAATGTCAGAAAACAGTAGTCATTGCAATAAAATAACTTCTAAAAGTCCAAAGTGACATTTTCCAAATTGCTTGTTTTGTCTGACCAACAATCGAAAAGATATCGTTATTTATATTATTTTTAGTATAAAATGGAAAAAGCAACAACTTCTCACACTGGAGAAGCTGGAAATAGACAATATTTGACATTTTACATGAAAAAGTACTCAGACGATTAATTGATTATCATACAATAAGTGATTATTATTGGTGTGCCTGAAGTGCAGTAGTGCAGGGCACACTATTATTATTCCTCGAGCTTATTTTTCTAATTATTATTATTATCATTATTCATCTTCTGTGTCGAAACTTTCAGGCGCAACTAGCCCTGCACCATTGCCACTACGTACGCAAAAATTACACCGAGGGAGTTACCTTTAATCATCATCACCTTATGTTCCCATTTTATTCAAGACATTTCAAATGTAATGGGTTGAAAGCAGCATCTAGATTTGACTCTGGTTTTGTCGCCAACACTGAAGCTGTTTTACATTGTTATTTGAAGCAGCTGAATTTTGCTTCCCTGCTACTAATTATTGCCCTTTTCCCCTGAAATGTGTTTCCACTTTTGTGTCTAGATATTTAAATTTTTGAAAGGCAAATTTGCTTTACATTTAATTATGTAAATAATAATATATTTACTGAGTGCTTAAAACCTCATTTGCAAAAGTGCCTCACATATAGAAATTGGTCAACTGCATATAAATCACAAATTAACATTTGGACTCATTTTTCAGTTTAAAAATCTGCCATAGAGTTTTTGGAACAGACCTGATTCTGTGTTATGATGACAGAAAGAGTCATTTCAACTGGTCAACAGTTTGCCTTTCGCTGAAAACACTTTACAATCTACAAACCAGAGTTAGTTGAAGAAGATATAATGCGGCAAATTTGGAAAAACTCTTTGTTTTGGCCAAATGCCATCAAGTGCACGTTCAGCCAGCTGTTCGACAGCAACAGGTAAGCAGAACTGAAAACACACACGCGCACACACAAAGATGGTGGGATGGTAACTCAGTACACAAGTATATTTTTGACAAATTCTCCTCCTTCGATGTTCCTCTCCTCTCTCCACAGATCAGAACGCTGGACATTGTGAGCGTTCTTGACCCAGTCAAGAAGAACGCGGCTCAGTTCTTTGACACATTTGAATACAAAGGACGCACCTTTCGAAGAGCTAGACTGGAGTCTTTATCAACAGGGACAGACAGGGGAAGCAACTGTCTGTCAGTGAGATACGGCCAATTGCAGAGCAGGTAAAGACTGTGTGACTTTGAACAATCTATGAACAAGTAATGGCAATATACTTAAAACTGCATACACACATACACGTAACTGTGTTTCTTGTTGATGTAGAAGCCTGCACCCTGGTCAGCGGTATCTTTAATCGTCCACATTTCCTCCTTTGTCCTTTGGCCATCGGTGTGGTTCAAGATAAACCACCTGAGCAAGCCCCTCAGAGTGAAACTCGCAGGTGTTTGCGTGTCCCTGGGATGGAAATTCAGCCTCTGGGTTACCGGTAGGTTCAATCATGTTTGCAGTTGTGTGTTTAAGATGGAAATGGTCTCCCAGAAGTTGTGTTAATTTTCAGTTCAAATGCCGAATTTGACATTGCAATTCAAAGCTCTCCCCATCTCCGAGGCCATAGACATGTGCGGTCTTGGCTGTGTTCTCGCCTTCTTGTACCTGGGCAAAAACCCATTTTCGATACACCGCGAGTACCAGATGGTAAGTAACCCAATATATCTAGATTTAAATGTGCAGACTGTCACATTCTGCCGCAGACAAATGTCAAAACCCAACTGGGGACTTGATGGAGGATGTCAGGCTGATGTGATTCTTATATTCTCTCTGCAGATGAGAGGTGTTGTTGAAATACTTGGCCAGTCATGTGACCACCTTCTCTGTGCTGGCAGCAACACCCACAAATCCTTCAAGGTGAACCAGTACTGGCACAACCCAAAAGGATTCCTGAAGGTATTATAAACTTGTTCTGTATCTCACTGAGCTTTTTACACGACTTTGTCTCCAAAACTCTTTTAAATGGTTAACACACTGAGGAAGGAGTATCTGACTCATATTTCCTTTCTGTATATCCCAAGGGACCACCAGCTTGGCACCGGCGTTGCACCTAAGGGATGGGAGAGGTCTTTTTAAAGCCAGTGGTCCATTTCATGCTTAAAGAATGACTTAATTCCAGTGTGCTGTGTCGCTGAGAGACAGGAAGCAGATCAACTAAACCTCCATCTACCTTGTTTTAAGTCCAGCTCTACCCAGAGATGCAGGAGTCCATTGAGCTGGAGGATCAAAGAGCATTTGTGAGCCTCCTGAGAGGCCTTCTCCACACAGAACCCTGAGAAGAGGATCACTCCTGAGAGGGCTCTCGAGCACGCCTTTGTCACGGTGGCCCATCTGGTGGATGAGATGGACACAAGCTTGTAGTAAGCTACTGTGCATCCAGTAATGTTGGACAGACACATGATGGTTTGAAATGACAGCTTCGTATTCTGATTGACTGATTCAATAATTATTTTTTACCCATTTAGCTACCGGTGTCATGTCCACTTGATGAAAAGGCCCAGTAAACATTTAGAAAATCGCCACGATGACCTGTGACCTCCGCCCATCACTTGTGGGCATTATGGAACAAATGACTTTTTTGGATGTGATTCAAGCTCTAGTACTGTTAGTGTTTTTAGACTGCAAAGACTTGTAATATTTAATTTATTACATGCGTCAATTGAAATCCTCAGGGCCAAAATGTTTTTCAAACGGATTAAAATATCTATGTATAATTATATATGTTGATTTACTTGGAGTCTGGGATAAGGTCAAGGACTTCCATTTGCCTTACTTGATCACTACTTGCTGGGACTCACTTGAATTATTCATTTGTGCGAAGCCAAATTTGCAACCCTGGTGTACACAGTGGAATCACAAGGTACCAATTCAACTGTCTTATAATGTTAGAAGAACCTGCCAGGCAGAATCATCTCTATAATCATCTACATCTATATATATTAATTTGAAAGTCTGGCCAACACATTGTCTGCTTTCAAAAATGTTGGCCCTTAGGCAAATGTAGTTGACAACCCCTGCATTAGACTGAAACCCCCCTGTGTTCTGCACATAACTGATGCTGAGGAGTCTACAGGCAGACCCTGTAGAGAAACGCTGTATTAGAGGCTGATGCTCGCTGTCATATCTGAAACTAAATCATGTACCCATGTTACTAATGCTCTTTCAAAACATCACAATATGATCCACACCAGGATTAAACTCGTAACCAGGATATGGATATTATGTGCACAGGCGCATCCTCAACTCCAGTCACGTAGTAGTCATTAAGTCATTAGGTTTAAGCCTATAATGAATAAAACAATGAAAGTAATAATGTCCCAAGCTGAGCCACAGCATCAAAATAAGGACCAATGAATCCAGCCATTTTGATTAATAGATATTCCATATCATACCCTGAACATGAATCAATAGGCATTATCTGACCAAACATCTGCCCACTGGGAAGCTCCCCGAGAACTACATACATCCAGGGGCTTACAGACAACAGAGAACACTGAAGTGACGTAAGCCGGCCACTGGTTGGTATAGCAGCGTTACCCATAGCGTTACACACAAAATTTTTATATTCTGCTTTGACGAGTCAAATTCACATTGTCTTTTCCCCGTTGCATAAATGCCAGGGTGCCAAATGTCCAGAAACGGCTCTGTGTTGTGTTTTCTGTCCATATATTCACTCTAAGCTGTCTTAAACAAAGTAGTAAGTGTCACATGGTCTAGTCCAGATTGATTTGCAGTCCAGACCAAATCCGGATATTTAGCCACACATTAAGAAGTACATTTTTCAGGTTTGTCATGTGATAGCAGCACATCACAAAGTGTTTCAGTTCTCTACCTGGACACCCGCTAACGTATTTGGTCCAATATGAAATACTTTTCTCCAAAGACCATGGGTTCCTAAAGTTTCCTAAAATAGGGTGCATGCGAAAGCACAATACAAGTCTCCGGGGCCAAACACAAATGGGCGTGACGAGCACATTTCTGCAATTTTAGTGACTATAGGAGAATGCATTATTAGTAGGAGGAAAACTGAATCAGCAGGTGGAGTTCAGTAATGACCAATCACATGAGCTCGTCTCATTCCATTTAAAAGCAGCAACAGGTGAAATGGATGGATGGAGGCTGAAGTCACTGAGCCTTCCCCTGACCTGAAGTTGCAAAATACAAATGCACATCACCCTGCTGTCAGTGGTGGAATAATCTATATCTAATTATGGGTCAGGTCAGATTGTTTTTTGGTGGGTCAGATCGTGTCTGGGTTTGATTGTTCATTTAGGTTTGCAGGCTGGGCCCATACAGGACTGCGATCCAGAGAGCTGGTCTGAGCAGGTTTTAACACGAACGTAATCCCGTGCCAAAACGAGCACCAAAATTGCAGTGCGTAGCCTAATCAGCATGAACACAGGCTGAGCTGCGCCTCGCCTGCTATCTCGGCGCAAACCTGTTTGTTTGGTGCCAGGAAATTACCCAACAGGTGCAGACGCAAACAAAAGCAGCTAGTGCCTGAGGAAAATTGCATAAAACCTGCATTTTCCCTCGTGCCTGCTTTGCACCAGCAGGAAAATAGAGCCCCAAGTTGTTAAAGCAATTATCTGGCATATGGCACCATATGACTGAAGCATCGACAACTGTACTGTGCACAGGTGAGGTGATAATGTTGCAGCTGCAAACCACCATGATATAATAGACACGGAACACGCAGCAGACCTTTGTCAATGCAGACAGTTTGACTTGTCACAGCAGGAAAGGCACACGTGAAACAAATTTCGTTAATGACGGCCAGCCATGACAGTTAGTCAGCAGGCACGAGACCAGGACCTTGGAACAAGCTCACCTAAATGGAATGCAGTCATTATTAGTGCTAATAATTACACTGTGCTTTTCCTGCTATGACATTCCAACAAGTCTGTAGTGAAAAACGTCACTTGAGTCCTCTGGCTTCACTCACAATCAGCCACAAGTGAGTGAAATATCAACCAGCTGCTCACAGTGTGAGGCTAGATTTACTGCTGCCTTTAAACTCCATAATATTGATTCATCTTACTTTTATGTGTATGAATTCCTCCGCTAAGCGAGATAAATGAAACACTAAACCTAAGAAACAGCCAGACAGTAATGTGTAATGTCACTGTCAAATTTGGAGCGTAAATCCTCTCCGGGAGAAAAAGGCTCCATTCTCGAGTGTAAGACTATTAGTACGGCTATCAAATGAAGCTATTTCAAGAGCAGTGCCTCCAATGCCTCTTCACAGTCATTAGAGCCACTGTAGGTTCTGCCTTTTCAGAAACTGATTTAGCATTGGGGGCAGTGTCGGCGCTAGAGCAAATATCCAAGGGGTGCACAAGGCTTATAGTACATGGGGACCAAATTACTTGCAAGTGGCAACATATCGTGCATAGTGAAACTGAAAGCGTTCAGTGCTCCTCGGGAGAGGAAATTGAGAAGTCTGACGAAAACAGTGCATTCTCGCTGCTTTCGTAATAATCTGACTAAAAACACAAGGAGATGTTACTTAGGGGTAAAGAAACGCGTGGACACACACACACGACGAGGCCGCTGCAAATTGACAAGACGGACAAAATATCCAAATAATCTCACTGTGTTCACGTTTGCAGAACACACAAACACAGTTGCTGCTTGACGTATTCACTGCTGGCGACGGAACACCGACGTGCTTTTATAGAAGCACCCCTGGTGCACCCTCGTGGAGATGACTCTGGTTGGGGGGGGAGTCCGTACTCTCGCACGTATCGATCAGGTTCTCAGGGATCACGGGGACGTTAACAGAGTGATCACTGACATCTCAAACATGTACAAACCATCTATCACTACACTACACATGAACTGAGCTAATAAAGCACTGCCAGTATATTCTCCTCCTCCCTCAACCATCCAAGAGCCTTTTTTCCATTCCTCGCCAGCCAGCACTGCTGGGAAAGGACTGATAGACTTCTCTTAATCCCCCTTGTAGGCTTCGGGCCTTACTGAGCCACGGAGCTGCAAGGGAAAATGATAGAATCTTGTCGGCAGCTATTACCTTGACGACCTGAAGAAAGCTGTGTCCAGTCAGAGCGGTGTTTTCTTGGAGTCAGGCGCCTAACACCTTGTTAATGGAAGGCAAGAACGCCCCAGGGCTTTTCCCGGGACCCATCGGCTTAAACATGTCTCTCACTCAGGCTGTTGTATGACTGACATGTGGATATGCAGACAAGCGTTAAACCTAGACTTGTAAACCTGGCTGAAGAGCAGCTCGCTATGAAGGATTTTTAATTGGATGTGGTCGTCCCTGGATTAGTGGGGTGAAAGCTTTATTTTGTATGATTGAATAAGTTTTTTCAAGGAAGATCACAGTGTTATGAAATGTTCCTTATGATTAAGAACAGATCTGATGCAGCCTGATAATCAGACTCACCCCACACCTTTCTGATGTTAGATGGGTGGGGGGGGGGGGGGGGGGGGCTGTTTCCGGAA
>JAVQJF010064471.1:0-19660 GCA_036023855.1 Gadopsis marmoratus | reverse complement strand
TTCTAGCTCATCGCTCTGTCTCTCAAACTCACCACATAAAATAACACTTTTTCTCACACACACACACACACACACACACACACACACACACACACACACACACACACACACAAAAGCTGGCACACACGCCGCTCAGTTGAGTGACTATGTGGGACAGCAGCTTGGGGATAGACAACTGATTCACTTTGAGTGGCACATGGATATTTATAGAGCGCGTGTGTGTGTGTGTGTGTGTCTTTACATTTGTACATACACCTCAACCAAAGATTGTGTGTGTGTGTGAGAGAGTGACAGCCAGGTGATCAGCAGTGTGCATGCTCAAACGTCTGTTTGTTTCCGTGGCGCCTCATACCCCTGCGTAACCATGGTAGCGGCGTGTTGGGAAAAGCTATATTGGACAGAAAGTCCTAGACACCACGCACACACACACACGCACACACACATTTTTTTGATCGGTGAACAACCCACCATTTTTATTTCATCTGTCTGAACAGCTTCTGTGTGTCACCTTCAGCAGACAAACTGCTTCAACCTGCAGTCACATTATTCTAAACAAATCTACCTTTTCTTAGCATAAGTTTATTGATAACAACAGACTAAACGGTGTGCGAATTGTCAAACGTATATGTGCAGTAGTAGTTCCTCGGGTTACTCCAAGACGACACTGTTTTATCGGTACACTGTTAAAAAAACAATCGGGGGTTTGATTAAGAATGACGCCATCTCCTTGAACAGCAGGTTAGCTACCTAGCAACATAGTGACCTTAACCCAAACCGTTATCTTTTCCTAAACCTAACCAAGTAGTTTCGGTGCCTAACTCTGACCAAACTGAAGCCACGTGTTTATTATTGTTGCCATGACGACGAAGGTCCGGTACGCCTGCTGTATATGTGCATATGTGTCGTTTTGGGAGTCACTGACAAACGACCTGTTCTGTCGTTTCTGTCAGAGGACTTGCTGAACCCATTACTGGTATGATTATTAGGCGAAGCTATTCATACCATGAAACAAAGGCGCATTAAAAATGCAACAATCCAACACCCTCGGTCCTCAGCACCTGCAGCTTAATGAAGGTCCTGCTGTTTTGCAACAAAAAAAAATAAAAAATCCCACCTGCAGATTGCGGCGTTCAGTGTTTCACTCATAAGGCCTCGCATGTGTCTGTGCAGGACTGACAGCACAAGTAGCCCATTTATCACTCGGGGAGAGGCAGAAAATTAGACTCAACAACCTCAAAAGCTTTTTAATCATTTCATATCCCAGCATGCCTTTCTGCAATGTCCTGACAAGATGCTTGAATACAGTGGTTTCAGCTTTTTCGCCCTTTTACTCTGAGCGACTGCCAAAACCAGCGTTTACTGTTGATCTGATTGTTTCAGATCGCCGCAAACCTCTCAGTGCCGCCGGCAGACGACGACAACAACGGCAGCCACAGACGAGCGAGGCGCATTCTGTAGCCGAGTTTAGCTGCTTTCAGGTGAATTTCCTTCCGTGGTAGTGGAGGTTTTTCATCACTGTGCTTTGTTTGTTTTTTTATTTTGGGGAAATTGGCCCACAGAAGACTTTGGGATAGAGCCAGCAAGTAAGGATTATATAATCATACACAGTTTCAGAATTAAGGCTTTGGTTGTGAAAGCGTGTTAAAATCTTTTCTTAAGACTTTCTTTAAAAGCCAGCTTTTCTGCGTGAAGTTATTTGTCTGTCATGCTTTTTCACTCCCTGCCTCGTAATTTAATGTTTTATCTCGTTAATTCTTTTGGGCCCTTGTGAGATTAATATAATTTCTTTTGGTCCGTTCCTGCTCTGTTCCTCAGCTTCTTGATAAATACGATTTTAAAAAGAAAGAGGGCGTATTCTTTTTAATAAACCTCACCACGCGGCAGCAGGAATTGAACCATCGCGTTGAGGAGCATTACTGCCTTGCTCTGAAGGCAGGGTGAGAGCAGCAGTTATTTCATCTGTTGAAAACTTGGGAGTGACCGCTGAACTGTTTTGGGCCGACATACGGCGGCAGGAGGCCGAGCAGAAACTCAGCTTCCTACTGTGATTAAATGTTCTGAAAGTAATGACCTTCAACATCTGTGGAGACACAGCGAGGAGGAGGAGGAGGAGGAGGACAACCTTCTTTCACTGAGGCCACATCTCAGCATTACCTCGTTGAACCTAAAGCAAAGTGAAGGAAGGAAGGAAGGAGCAAAAAGGACAGGAAGGAAGGAAGAAGCAGAAGGAAGGAGGGTGTAAAAGGACAGGAAGGAAGCAAGAGTAGAAGGACGGTAGGGAGAGAGGAAGGGGAAGAAGAAAGGGCCCTCCCGTGGGAGGAAAGAGGAAAAGGGAAGGAAGGGAGAGAGGGTGGAACAAGAAGAGGGAAGGAGGAAGGAAAGGAAGAAAGGGGCCTCCCTTGGAAGGAGAAAAAGGAAAGGGAAGAAAGAAGGAAAGGGAAAAAGAAAAGGAGACTGATTTTGACAGTCTTTTCTTTAAATATAACACACGTGTTTTATTGATTATTGATTAAAGCGCTGATATAAAACAACCTGTAGCGACGCGTCGATCTCAGTCCACATTTGTCGGCATGTTTGTGAAGCTGCAATAGAAAGAAAATCTCCTTTATGTTACATGTTTTCTTTTTTTTTTTTTTAAATCCCATCTGCAAAGCTCTGATTGGCTCACGGAGAGGGCGAGGAAAACACGACGACGGCTTGAGAGGACAGGAAGACAGATGGAGGTGAAGACGCGCGGAGAGAAACAAAAAGCTAAATATAAAGAGGGAAAGACGAAAAGAAATAAGCATTCGACTCTCAGCATCCATCTCTCTTTCACTGCCCCATTATCGTTTATTTCTCTCTCCGCAATAAACATCTTTCCCTCTCCATCCATCCTGCTTTCCTCCCCCCCTCCCTCTCTCCGATTGTTCCATAAACAGTGATTGATCAGCGCAGGCAGCAGCTCACCGATCATCTCCCCCTCCATTCCTCTTTTCCCTCTCCCTCCATTACCTTTTCTTCTCTCCCTCCATTACCTTTCCTTCACGCCATAAATCTCCTTACCGCTCCGCTCCCGTTTTCCTCTCCTCGCCTCCTCACCTCTTTCTTTACCTTGCTTCTCCATCCTTTTTTCCTCCCTCCCTCTCCGATCTTCAGTCTCGTTCTTTTCTTTCCCCCTTCTACATCCCCCTTTTTTTTTTATGTTTCCTTTTCCCTCCCCCTTTCCTTTTTTCCTTTTCATTCCCTTTTCTTTGCCTTTCCTCGGGCATAATTTCCTTTCACTTCCCTTTTTATCTTTATTTAGTTTTCTTCACTCCTGTATTCTCCTTCCTCCTTCTTCGTTTCCTTTCCTCTTCCCTTTTGACACCCTCTTTTCTGTTTTTCCTCTCTCCTCTTCTTCCCTTATGTCACCTCCTTTCCCCTCTGCTCTCCTATTTACCTTCTCCTCCTCCTCCTTTCCGCGCTCCCGTTCCTGTCCTCATCATTAACCTCGTGTGATTGCTTTCCCCTGTAACCTGTATAACTCCCTCTGCTCCCGTTTCCTCTCTTCCTGCTCCTCGTTTTCTCCTTGAAGTCGCTGCACAGCAGAGCGACGGCTCTGGATTCTGCAAACGCCTGAATGACGGATGTGAGAGAGAGAGAGAGAGAGAGAGAGAGAGAGATAAAAGATCAAACTTGAGCCCTTGAGTTAAGTGATAACATCACCAGCTTCACACACACACACAATTCCCAATTAAACACTTCAGCGCTCGGCGTGATCGTATCTGATCAGCAGCTCGGCAGCTTTGGCAGCAGCGATCAATTCACCTCCTTTCGCACACACAAACATCATGTCCTTCCCTGCCGTCTCTGTCACTCTTTCACTTTTTCCTCTCTGTAATCTTTTGCATTTTTCCGTCCTTTCTTTGCCTTCCCTCCCCTCGTGCTCGCACATAATCTCTCTTCCTGACCTCTTCCACCTTCTGCTCCTCCATGTTTGTCTTTCCCTCTGACGCCTCCTCCTCAGCGTTCTCCCCTCCCTTTTCTCTCCCGTAATCTCACGTCCTCCCCTCTCCGTGCCTCGGCGTCTCAGTGCGGCGGCCTAAGTAGGTCGGCGTTGACAGCTGAGCTCCACACAGACACAGAGAGGAGGCATTATTTTTTGCTCTGTGTGGGCTCCCATGCGAACACTCACTCGCTGCTTGTGGCTCAACCTCTCCGCACTCTGCAGGCTCGGTACACGGAAAACCCAGAGGACCCTGCGGGTATCAGGTCCATGCCTTGCAGCCCTCCTGGGCTCCACATCAGTCTGAACTCTACAGGTATTGACGTCTGTGCAAAATGTAGCTGGGAGCTGCCGAGGCCCCCGCGAGGAGCTGAATTTTATTAGTGTACTCTAATGTCACATGCAGGGTGGTGTTGGGCTCCGCAGGTCTACACCAGCAAGACTTTCTGGCCTGCTGAAGCTCAGAGGTCCCTCCTCCATGAACAGCTGAGAGCGAACAGATGATTAAGAGCAACTCACATGTACATACAAAGATAACTGTGATTGTAATTCGTGGATATATATATATCTACGCGTCTGGTCTGAAAACAGAAGCAACACACGCTGCATCTGAATCCATGTTTTTATTTTACGGCCCAGTGGCCACTAGTGGTCATTACGGGACCAAGACTCTCTTAGCAATAACGTCCTCCAAGCTAAACGACAGAACAAGCTGTTTGTCAATGGCTCCCAACACAACATACACAGGCGTGCCGGACCTTCATCGCCATGACAACGATTATAAACACGTGGTTACGTTTGTATACTGTAGGTCGCTGCCTAAAAAGCTTCTTCTGAGGTGGACGGTCTCCTTAAGAGAGTACGCCACCGGGTTACCATTGCATATCTTTTTGTTTGTTTTATAAAAATGTGCTAAATCGATGCAGCAGATCCATCCATCCATCTTCCTCCGCTTATCCGGGGCCGGGTCGCGGTGGCAACAGGCTAAGCAGGGTTGTCCACACGTCCCTCTCCCCAGCAACACTTTCCAGCTCCTCCCGGGGGACCCCACGGCGTTCCCAGGCCAGTTGGGATATGTAACCAACAGATGTCGCTGTTGCAACATGTCAAGTGAACGGTTGCAGCTGCTTCAGTAGGAATTAGCAGAACATTTTACACGTTAACTTACAGGACCTGTTGTGCAGGAGCTTCGTGGGAGGAAAGAATTCGCGAGTGTTTTAAGACCAAATGCACTCTGGTGGAACCAAATATACATGAGAATGAAAAGTAAAAATTATGTACTGTATAGTTATGCTTTTAGTACTGTGTGTGTGTGTGTGTGTGAGAGAGTGTGTAGGTGTGTGTTTGTGGGTGCAAGTGTGTTTAATTTCCTCCATGTGTAAAAGTGCCTGTATGGGATTATAGTTGACTGTGTGTGTCTGTCTGCCTGCATGTAAACATTGTGCGTTTTCTGCTCGTGTGTATGCAGTGTGTATCAATGTCTGCCAACATGTTTGTGTGTGTGTGTGTGTGTGTGTGTGCTGCAGAGTGGAGCAGAGCCCAGGGCTGTCCTGTGTGTATTCAATGTGTTTAATTTTGAGCTTTTTGACAGCTGCATTATTCACAGACTAGCAGGAAGTTGACTGTTCTAACCTCCATCCACCCACTGCAGGGGGCGGGGGGGGGGGGGTGTGCTCGTGTGCTCGTGCTCCACCATGATGCTGACACAGTAACGTGGAACAGTTTATAGGTTAAGAAAACAAACATAAATCACAAAGTGAGGCTGCAAACGAGTCCCAGTCCCACTAATTAAGACATTGTAGATTTGTCTGGATTAAATTCTGTTGCTGTGTTCTGTGTGCGGGGGACATATAGGAGAGACGAAGTGAAACTTAAATGAACATAAAGTGTTTTCCTTGCTCGGCGTTTGCTGTTAATTTACACTCTGGCTCTGGTGATCCATGCTAACCGCTTAGCATCTACTGTTACTCACCAAAGGCGTGTGACCCAACACTACATTATGTAGCAACACTTGAAAGTAGATACTATACAGACCCAGGAGACGGGGGAGGAAAATTTGCAAATAACATTGCAAATAATCATTCCAAAAAAAAAAGTTGAATCTGTTGGAGTATCTCGGTTTAATGTGGATGCAAAGGAACATGTCATTCTGACAAGCATTTGAGAGAGGAAAAAAATCGCAATTCACGATGTCGACAGAACTTAGATTTGTGAGTGACAGTACAGTTATTCCCGTGTGTGAAGCTTGACAAATAATCCAGCAGAGGTCGAGATTTCGACTCCTTGCAGCTATGTTCTGAAGGGCCACTTCCCGGTCAAGGGGACTCCAAACCCTAGGCGTAGGGCCAAGGGGTAAGTGTCTCCTCTTTTTGGTTTTAGATTTTTCCTTACTCAAGCTGGCCTGCACAGAGCACTGACATCAGCCTCCGCACAACGCCTCTGGGATGAACTGCGAGCCAAACGTTATCATCCAACATCAGTTTTGGGCCTCAGCAACGCGCTTGCTATAGGATCCAAAATCTGATGGAAAGTGTTCCCAAAGCAGCGGAGGCTGTCCGAGCAGCAGGTTATTGATGCGATGTTCTACCGTCACATGTGGCTGGAAAGTTCAAAGCGTCCAAAAACTTGATTAACTGCTTAGTCCCGCTGTGAGCTCCGTCTACACCCATTTTCAGATGTAATATCACCTGAAAAGCCAAAACCACAGAAGAAGTCATCATCTGGCTGTAAACGTCACAGCAGTCTGTCTGAGATCACGCGTGAGCGTTTCCCTTTTTATGCTTACGATCATTATTATAGTAATTATTGTCACTGCAAAGGCGTCAACTCACGGGCCACAAATTTCTCACCATTACGGCTCACTGACTTGAAATTGATCAGCAGACGCACATTCAGGACCAATGTGAGCGTCAACAAACAAAAAGGTCAGGAAGCAGATATCAAGAGTCAGTGGCAATTAATGATTTGTGTAACTGAAGGAACAAAGCAGGGCTAACAATAACGGATGATGATAATGATAGAAGTGGATAGTTGGCACCAGGAGGCTGTTATGATGATAAATCACTCAATCATTTCATAATGACTGATTTTGTATCTACTGCTTACAAGACTAATGGTGTCTCTGTACGGTCTCTTACGTTATAACTCTACATCTTAACCACAGTGACATAACTGACAGTCAGGCCATTACTGAAGGGGGGGGGGGGTCCCTGCAGGCACCGCCATCCTCCGTCTCCGCGGCGATAAATTGCTACCAGCACCAGGCTCTTAACGAGCTGCTGATCTATTAGCTTGACTCGCACTGCAAATTTCTATATATCCTGCAAACCTATCAGCTATTAAAGGGGGGGGGATAGAGAGCCAGAGAGAGTTCTCTTAACCTTCATCGCTTGTCTGAAGAGACTCTCAACTTGCCCGCTATCACGCCAGCAATCAGTCTCTGTGTGCGTCTACACACACACACACCTACACACCTACACACCTACACACATCAAATGTCTCTTATGAAACACAGCGCCGGTTCTCACTTCTGATTGGCTGAGTCACACTGAAGGCTGTTGTGCAATAACATTAGAAGAAATATACCGTATTTCCTTAAATAAAAACCGGTAGTCAAGTTAAAGCCGGGTCTCCAGTAACGGCCGGGGGGGGTGTAGTCGACACGCACAAATAAAGGCCGGGCTCCCATATAGGCCGGCAAAAATAAGGCTGGATAAACTCCTGGTGGCTGCCATATTATGTGCACGCCAACTAACGTAGTATATTATTGCTTTAATTTAATAAACTCAACAACATAATCACGCTATTTTCAGCCAAACCTTATGTTGTAGTAACTTACAAGCGTCACAAGATGGCAGCAGCTACATTTCAAGCGCCGTACGGGAACTTTGCAAGTCATTCCCTGCAAATATTACACAATAAAAGCCGTCTGCAGTTCAGCTAAATAAAGGCCCAGGCCGCTATCTTTTGGGCCGCGTTCCAGGCCGACTGGAGGCCGTGGCGTTTCCTTCCTTCGGCGTGTGGCCTCAGACCAGTGGCTTGCTCTGGGTTACATGCTGGTTACATGCTGAAGTTCTAATAAAGTGTTGTAACTGTCAAAGAGATTATTGTTTTACTACTACATGCACAGAAATTTCAAGCTTTGGGGAAGCTATTTCTTATTGTAACAGACCTGGCTTAAGAGGGCGTTGCCATGTTGAAACAGGACAGACCCTTTCCCCAACAGTTGCCACATGAAATCAAGTGGTTGGCTTTATTGCAAGACAAATGACTTAACGTTTACCAAAATAGCTGCCAATTTATTTGTCCATTAAACGACTAATTGTTTCAACTGTACGTGTGTGCAAAAAAATTTTACTTGTAAAGTAACTTGTAACTAAAGCTGCCAAATAATTTTAGTGGAGTAAGAAGCACAGTATTTCCCACTGAGTAGAAAGTGCCTCAAATTTGTACTTGAGTAATTCCGATCTTCCTGTTCGGTCTGCACTAATGTGAAAAGTGCTGTTGCTGCTCCTTCTGGTGCTTTCAATTAAATTACAAATCTGTCTGTCTCCGTTTATGTTTTTTGCTGCCGATCGCTGGGTTTCATCCGCTGACCTGTAATATTAATTTAAAAGAGGCTTAAATGAAGTGTGTGTAACAGTTTAATTTCTCTCTCTCCTTGGGTTTATTCTTGGCTCACCAGCACACTTGGCAGCGATTCTCTGAGACTCTACTGCACACACACAAGCTCTTTTCACAAATGCTCGGGGTCCCGGCGGTCTGACTGTGGCCATGTAGATAGTTTTTTAGTGGAGAGGAGAGGAGGAACAGTGGGAGGAAGGAGGATAAGGAAGAGTGATGGAGGTAGGAGTAGAGAGGAGGAGAAGAGGGTTCATATAGATTTGATAGATTGGAAGCTGGAAGCAAAGAGGAACGCCTGAGGGAGGAACAAAATAAATTGGACGGCGAGAGAGACAGAGAGAGAAAGACAATGGCTGCATGAAATTGGATTGAGAGGGAAACAAAATGAGCGATAACAAGCAACGGAGGCAGAAAGGCAGAGAAAGAGACAAGAAAAACAGTAGAAAGACGGAGAAAAATGGAGAGATGATGAAAGAAAAAACACTGAAAGACAGGTAACATTTGCTAATTAGCGTTTAACTCAAAGTGCAGCAGAGGTGGACGGGAATGTCATGCGTTTTGCAGGTTTTTCGTCATAAACCAAAGTACCGGACAGATTAAGATGCTGACCTGATGATGGCGCTAGATGTAAAGTCAAGGGATCCGTCAAGCAGTGGATCATAGTGGTTGGGCCCACTGACCTGGCAACACTGCCCCCCCCTGACACAAAAACAAAAACTAGATGGGGGGGGTGCAGCAAGGCAAACATGCAGGATGTTTATCGCTATAAAGAGATTAGATGCAAAAGAGCGAAAACAGACGAATATAGGGACATTGGGATCGGACGGAGGAGTGCCGGCAGTGCATGGACAGCAAATTATTTGCAGAGCTACGGATTTCCAGTGTGTGTGTGTGTGTGTGTGTGTGTGACATGCTGTATGTGTGTTAAGGTGTGCAGGAATGTGGTTTGTTGAGTGTGCACATCCAACCACATGTGTATCTGTGTTTGCCTGTATTATGCAGCAAATGAACATCGTCATATATGCTGACGTGTGTGCGTGCGTGTGTGTGTGTGTGTGTGTGTGTGTGTGTGTGTGCGTGTGTGCCTACACACACACTTCTGGGTTATTTTTACCCCTCTATTTAAAATCTGCTTGGGGATGCAGAAGCGCAGGAAATGAGTGTCGTCTCACTTTTCCTCCATCGAGCTTCTTTTCTCCTGCGCAGCCCGTCTGTCCTGCCGTAGTACTACTGCTGTCTGCCATCCTCTCCTCCCATGATGCATCAGTCCTTCCTCCCTCCCACACACCCCCAGCACCAGATGCAATACAGCCACATATTTTAGTCGTCCGCCTCTACGGCCTGACCCCTTTAAAACGAAGCAATCTACTTGTCAATCCCTCATCACACATTATTAGCTCAGTGTGGTCATAAACACGCCTCCCTTTCAGATTGTGTACTAATTTTCTTAGTGTGAGAATTCAGTGAGAATTTTAATCTGTTTTCCATAGAAATAAACCTTTACTAAAGTGTACATGTCTTGAGAGAAGACGGCAGGTGGCTGCTCTCGATGGAAGAAACATGAACCTCAAAACAAATTGATTTACACTCAAATATATTCTCACTGCACTGCCAGATTATTATTTTTTACTTGTTTTGAGTACTGAACAAGCAAAGCTGTATCTTATTTCTGCAGTGATCCTGCGACCCTTGCGGACCCCTTTATGAGGTCCCAACAACCAGGTCTGAAGAAACGGATATACATCACCAGTCATGCAACAGAAAACACAAATAAAATACAAATTTGTTCCGCTTGTGTACATACATGATGCTGTAAACATATGCTATCATTAATCCTCTGCCTTGTAACTCTGTGTCCTAAATCATAATACAGTCTATACCTGTTTTAAAGATGTTTCCCCTCGCACGCACTGCCAGGAAAACAGCGTGGCATTTAGATTTTTATACTGTTCTAATTCGACCTGTCTGCGTTTGCACCGGCTGAATTTGTCAGATGATGATTGCTGCTCTAAAGTAAACAAGCAGAAAGCATTACAGCGAGACCTCTGCGTCAACAACAAGCCTCCCTAGCTGATATCTAAATGATTACTTCCTGTGTTTATATATGAGGTACACTGCTTTATGGAAGTCACTGTGCACACTCAACGTTACTGTAAAATGACAGAAAGATGTAAACATTCTTTAACATCCTAGGAAATTACATGTTGGGTGCAAAGTTATTTTCGTATTTCACCTTTCTCTTTCTCTCTAAGGTCTGTCTGTACACTAGTTCCTTTTAAAGGGCCACTTGACCCAAAATACAGGCCTTTGTGGTTTTTAGTTTTGTTTTGAATGTGAGATTCCTGCTGTGGATTATTGGTGTATAGACACCATGCAAGGCATCACCATTTAATACTCGAGCACAAACACAATTCTATTCACATCCATTGTATTTGGGTGGTAGCGAAACCCCCAAGAGGTTACGTCTGACTATAACACTCCAACCTGTGATCAGTTGTTGTTTTCTGAAGATGCAAATATGGCTGACGAAGGCTTCAGTCCGGTCACCTGTTGCAGATTGCTGTCATTTTGAGATATGTACATACGATGTGATGATTAAGCAACATGCCTGTCTCTCTGTCTGTCGCCCTCAGGTACATCCACGCTCTCTACCTGGGCGCCCAGAGCCGTTGGCACAGCAACGGGCCCCGCCGCCACTTCCACTGGCGGCTGATGTTTGAGAGCGCCGACATCACCATGCTCCGCCTCCTGGAAGCCTTCCTGAAGTCGGCGCCGCAGCTCGTCCTCCAGCTGAGCATCATGATCCACGGAAACACCGTTCTCCCTCTGCAAGGTGAGTCCCCCTGCCTCACTGTGGGAAGTCACCAAGGTAATTGCTGAATTTCGGGAAGTCAGACTGAGCAAGAAGGAGCCAGACTATTTAAAGCACTTTATTTGGAGGTTCAGCCGAAACCTTGTGAGTACAATGTTATTACAGATGAAAATGAGATAGAAAACTATGAAGATAATACCCAAGTCGTAATATGAGTTTTTGTTTAAGAAAACGGATGGTTATCTCCTTCATTGGACTTCATTTTATTGGGTTTTATCAGCCGGAATTTCAGTTTTTTACTCAGACTTCTGCAGCGAGAGAAAGTAAGGTGTGTGTGTGTGTCATGGGCAGATATCAGTAGCAGACTCGATGCTTTATTCATGCACCTCTTAAGAAGCAGATTGGCATTCGACGAATAAAAAAAATAAAAACACCTCCCCCCCCCCAGACTGAGACACACACACACACACACACACCTGGCAGCACGGTTGTACAATACACACAGTCGTGGGAAACACATGAAACCCACAATCATACACACATACGCCACACACCATGTGATCAACAGCAACAGCTCACAGGCCAACGCTGTTAGTCAGCTCAAACTCAAATCCTTCCCTTTCGCGGTCGTAGCCCGGCTGCTGTGGTGCTACTGTTTTCACAGTAAAGTTAACAAGAAACGGATGTCTTGTTCGTGTTCAACGCTGCATGTTCGTCATCCATGGACGCTACGTTACCTAGCCAGGCCAAGTTAGCGTATGAACCAGAGGTCTCCAACTACGGTTTCTGATTGATAATGAATGGAAAGCGCCAGTTATTTAAACGGTGGGCTGTTAAAGCTGCAAAGCCTTTGGCCACGCCTTCACCATTCTGCGTTTGCACTGTGCAGAAATCCTCTTTTCTCCACGGACTTGTTTTAAGACCATGTTTATTCTTCACACCAGCGTCTTTGGGAGTAGATTACCAGCACGCACATGATTCATTTCATGCCCACCTTCAGACTCTCACACAGTGCCGATGTGGCTCATTGATTAATCCACCAGCCAATCAATCACATTAATCAACTATCAGTGCTGCCAATTAATCGTCAAGTCATCTGTTAAGTACAAATCCCAAACATTTGCTGGTTCCAGTTTCTCCAAATGTTGGGATTTGCTGGGCTTTCCAAGCATAACAAACTGCATCTGTCTCTTTCTACCCATAATCCTCTTTGTTCTGGGTTAATTGCTTGTATAGCTGCATTGGTTTATTTTCTTAAGCTGCGTTCACGGAAGCTTCTGACTCAAAACCTCGGGTGGGGTTTATCATCTCCATTATCAGGAGGTGGAGGTGGATGTTGATTGGCTTGTGTTGCTGTCAGGTTTCCAATTGTGGCCAGTATTTATCAAGTGAATGATGTTCTTGGTTTTAAAGCATCCAGAGGTCTCCCCTGGAGAAATTGTAGTTTTGGTAAAGTATGAAAAATCAATCAGTTTCATAAGCGGCTAACCTCTGGGGTGTCAATAGCATGACACAGCTATTACGCTATATTTTGCCGCTACCGTGGATGTTTATGAACACACTGATGATACAGATGGATGACAGGGATGCTGCACGAGGAGTATTATTTTTGTTTGTTTTATTTTGTATAATGAATAATATTAAACTTCATTTATTGAGAACTTCTCTAAACAAAAATGTAGTAATGTTAGTTAAACACAGCACACCACTGATTTCTATTTGTGACGCCACTACAAACTATTTGCAGCTACCAGTAAAGGGAAAGTTAGTATCTCTTATGCATCACTGAGTCCAAGTCTCTCCATGACATGATGGTAAATGATTTTAAGCTCTTAAAGAAGTCGGTGCAGCTCCTTCTCTGCTCAAATTTTAATGCCCTCTCAGTGCGATTCATTGCTAATTTGAGACAAGCCTGCATGATTAACACACATGAATGTTTAATGTGATAAACTGCGCACTGGGCAGCTTGCGGCGAGCCTCACAGTTATGCGTGCGGTGCTACTGATCATTTGACTTCAGTAGAAACTGGTTCAGGTCCATTTTGGACAGCTAGGAGGAAGGAAATGCCATTAACGTTGTTTGTAGGTAATTCTTTGCTCTGCTGGTAATGTTGTAACTACTAGTGGTGTAACGTTTATCACTAGTTAGTAATTTAAAGTTGCTGTATTACCTCTTATATTTATTTCTCTCCGTCTCTCTCTTCATCTGTCGCTTCAGGTCTCTCGGCCTCGGCCTCCCTGGTCTCTCTGGCCTGGATGATCGCCTCCTACCAGAAGGTTCTCCGGGACTCCCGCGACGACAAGCTGCCTATGTCCTACAAGGCCGTGATCACCCAGATGCTGTGGCACTTCTTCACCATCGGGGCTAGGACAGTGGCCTTCGCCCTCTTCGCCTCCGTCTTCCAGCTCTACTTCGGGATATTCATCGTCAGCCACTGGTGCGCCATATGTGACCCGATGCAAAGAGTCTGGTTACACAATGAAAAGCTTATCATTTGACACTTCAGGAAATTATGAATTATGACGTGTTTTTAATAGCTATTAAGAGAAAACTCTAGGTCCATTCTCTCAACTCTAGCAACCAGAAATCACTATTATTTTAGTATGTGGCACAAGTTTATAATTATTATCTCACCTGCAGGTTCACCAAGAGATATTCAGGATAAATTAGAAAAGTCTTTAGAAAGTCATACAACTATGTATTGCACTGTAAACTGCAATGTATTTCAGTAAAGACCATTCTTAAGTAAATAGTAAGTTAACACTGTAAATATATCCTCTTTTAACATAAGCCTTTTAATCTGCTCATTCTCACTCATTGTGTTTTACCCACATTGTTGTGATTTAATAAACAGCTTTCGCTGCACTTTCTGCAGGTTTTGTCCACATTATTCTCAGTACCAGTCATCACAAAACTCACATTCTGTTGCCAACAATATTGTTTATTATCTTTCAGGTGTGTCATGACCTTCTGGATCATCCAAGGTGAGACTGACTTCTGCATGTCCAAGTGGGAGGAGATCATCTACAACATGGTGGTGGGAATCATCTACATCTTCTGCTGGTTCAACGTCAAGGAGGGCCCGAGCCGCTTCCGCATGACCGTCTACTACTCTGTGACGCTGGCTGAGAACGTGGCACTGACTGCTGCCTGGTACACCTACCGTGTCCCGCACACCTCCGACTCCTACGCCCTGGTGGTGGTGTGCCTGGTGGCCTGCAGCTTTGCCCTGGGAACCTTCTTCATGTTAGTATACTACTGCTGGCTGCACCCTGACGGACCCGTTCTGGGCTCACAGTGGGGAGGGTGTGTGGACGAGGGTGTGGTGGGCGCAGGAGGGGTAGCGGGAGTGATTGATGCTTGCCTCACCCCATCCCAAGGGTCCCAAACAGACATGGTCATTACCAGCCCTCCAAGGACTCTCCCCAGGACTAAAGACACGGGGGAGCCGGTTCCCGGGGAGCGAGAAAAGGACAGAGACAGGGACAGTTGCCTGCCTGTCTTCCAGGTGCGCCCCTCCCCTTCCTCCTCTCCTGCGCTCCTTCACAGGACCTCCTCCTCATCGCGCGCACAGGACGGCCCAGTGATCCGGATCGACCTCCCGAGGAAGCGATACCCGGCCTGGGATGCGCACTTTATCGATCGACGCCTCCGCAAGACCATTCTACTTTTAGAGACCACATCAGCCGTCAGCCCTAGGATACAGTACAGGAGTAGCATGATGGGCAGCAAAGAGGTATTAGAATATGAGACAACTGTCTAAGCCAACAGGTGCTCCTAAACATAAAGTGCAGTCTGGGGCAAAGGCTCAGCCTGAGATCAATTCTCATCCCAGGACTACTTACCCCAGGAGAATCATGGAAAGGAGACACTGAGTGTCAGGCAACTCTTTTTAAGAAAAGAGGTTGTCAAACTTGATTGTAAAATGTAAAGCGCAATCTGGGACCAAGGCTCTCCCTTTAGGGTGCAGTCCCGGAGTAAGTAGCATGGATGAGCCGTGGTAGGTGAACGGAGTAATTCTGAACTGGGATCATCTTCATCTTTTCTAAAAGCTTGGAGGTGAGAAATGTAATCTCTCATCCTGGGACCAAGGAGTGTTGGATCTAGTTTCATCCCGCACAGTCAGAAGAAGTAAAAGGATTTGAGAGCAATGAAGTTGCAGAGTTTGAGATAATTGAGAAACTGTCTGCTGCATGAACTTGAGCCTCGGACCCCAGAGACTCTACACAGACTCACATGGGAACCTTTAGAGACTGGTTGCTAGAGTTTGCACAGGACATGCAATCATTTTGGTCCCAGTAGCAAATTAGACAGTGACAAAAAAAAATAGGGATTCACTATATAATAAATATCGCTTTGGTGATTTGCAGGTCAAAAGACTCGAAGCTGGGCTAAATTTGGTTGAATAGCTTTTTTGGAAATCTAGGTTACATATAATAGGTTAGATATGTTGTTTCAACAGCATTTAAATTAGTATATTTCAGTGTACATTTCAGTGAAGTAGGACATGGATGAAATATATTACTGTCAACCACATTTAGCCCATTTTTAACTAAGCCATCTGGATTTCTTTTTGCCTCCAAATCACCAATTCATTGCTAACCGAGTATGCTTCGTATTGTAGGAAACTTGACTTGACTCACTAGCAAAATGACTTTGCTCCACACATACAGTTAATGGGAATTAATTTGTTTCAGCGGGGAGGCAGAGATGATTTTACATGTTTTATTTTTATACCATCGTTATTCCAAAAGGTTGGATGTCCCTCACAAACTTTGGTAACTGTACTTTAAGCATTCTGTCAGTGGTGTCTAAAGGGAAATGTGGTCTCATTCACTGGGCTCCAGGCTCACGACAACACGAGGACCCATGACATGTTGGCTCGCAAGTCTCAGAGTTTATGTCCAGGACATTTATGAAATGTAGGCCTGAGATACAAGCGAGTAACAGTCATCCATCCATATGTGATACAAAAGCAGCCATAGAAGAAGTCCCACTGTTTACATCCCAGCTGCACTGTCACCCCCCCCCAACCTGAGAAAGGACTTGTTGTTGTTGGAAAAATCAATCAGGACTGGAAGTAAGGCGGATGGATGTAACTTCTGCAATGGCTAACGTCATATGGCATGCTGTAACTCACCACAAACAGGCCTGTGATGTACAGTTGAATGAATACAGATGTCAGATATAAGCTATAATAATAAGCTGTAGTTAGGATACAAATGACTGTTGGGTGAAGAAGCTTCATTTACTCGTTAAGAGTCTAAATGTCGTCCACTTTTCTTGGAATTCATACCATGTAGGGGGTATGAAGGGTATCACCTCATTATGCTATGAAAACATTTTCCAGTGATTGGTTTTTAGGGAGAACAGTAGCTGACGAGAAATGTATTTTAATCATGTATACACACCTTAAAGAAACCTCGAACGGTTTGTTGGAGTGTGAAAACACCTCCAGTGAGCGGTTAATACAAGCAACAACGTATGTGCAAAGCAAATTCGTAACAAGAACTCAAAGATGCAAAGTACGATGATATTTTTGCAGGCTAGCTAGTTAGCAATAGCTGCTGTTTCTTGTTACAGATGGGATGCTTACAAGGGTTTGGACTTCTTGAAAGGCTGTGTTGTTTACAAAATGAAACCATGGACAGGCCTTTGATTCAAAGTAGATATTTGGACTGATAAGTGACATCATCAGTAGACTGACGGAAGAAAATCAAATGGCTGCTGTTGTGATGCCCTGAAGCAAGGAGCTCCAACTCGAACAAATTTAAGCTGAGCTGAGCAGCGACCGAGAAGGTCGGGGGTTTAAACACGGCAGCTCCCAGGTGTGAACGAGTGCTACTATCAATTAGAAGCAGCTGGATGCTGAGAGTCGAGCATGGTCAGCACCTGAAGGAAGGACCGCTAAAAAAAAATATAACACGAGCATCAAAGCTAACCTCTGTCCTCTCTCATATTACACAACAGATTTCTCTTCAGAGGCCTCTTTCAAGTTCTTTTCAAAGACTTTTTTTTTCTTTAGCAAACCTTTAAGGTTAGTCTGTGCATTTAAGATGATCTGAATTGTTATGAAGTGGCTGTTCGTTAAGTCAGTGCCAGAAACATTTAAACCAGTGTTGTGATTGTTTTAGATAAAGGCAGCACCTTCTGCTGCCTCATTTATTAGCAATGCACCCAAAAGCATTCCTTTAAAAAACACTACATTCCCTATGTGACCCTGATGCATCTCAAAATGCATGTTCATCAAAACACATTTGAGATACTGTGCAGTGATAAAGGCTCTCAGTTCATGGTGTAGTTTAAGTGGGCTTTTTTTTTTTTAATCTTTAGTAGCTGTAATACCAATACTTCATCCATGACAACCCAACAAGCATTTAAAAGATGCCAATGTTCAGGGGTCACCAATTCATGGTTGACTGACACGAGCACAAAAACCAAAATATTATGGCACAGTAAAAACTCATGTTAAACTGCTGTGAACGTATTGGTTTTTACAAAGCAGGACAAGCAACATCTTTGGATGACTAACTATAACTTTAATTCTGGCACTTCCCATAACCTTTTCAAAGGCGATGCAGACTGTTTTATCAACATCAATATTTAGCATAAACATGTTTATAGTGTAAAAACTGAGAATAGCTACTCAACAGCAAGTGTTCCATCCAGAGAAAGCTGTTGAACATGTATGAACCTGTCCACCATCTCCACGCTGACGATCAATAGGAAGAAAGCATTTGTTGTAGACTGCAGCAGTGTACTGTTTTGGATGGTGAAGTCTTCAAAACAGCGATCTGGGGCCAACAATAACATGTTTGTTGTTGCAGTATCCAGTGCACTTTTAATTATCACCTTTTATGCTGATGATGCATGTGTATATCCTGAGGCGTTGACGGGGCCCCCAGGAGCTTAGAGCCGCTTATATACTTGCTTTTTCACGTAGATAAACGGCTGTGATGCAAGCATTGTTCATATACTTGCCTACATATTTTGCAGAGGATTGTAAAGTATATCCACTACGGGTCAGATCAAGGCCAAACCATCCCTGGCTGACATCAGAATGTCCTCCTTGAGAACTTTCCATTTTGAAAACATACACTTAGACACTCAAGGACGCTACTCAAAGTGGCAGATGACATATAAATGTGTAAAAGTTCCATAAGTTTGCCTTTGAAACATTCCGCCATTGTTGTCTTTTAAACAGTGCGGGCAGGGCAGCACACTGACCTAAACGACAGAATAGGTTGTTTGTCAATGACTCCTAAAATGACATACCATACCAGGCATACCAGACCTTCGTCGTTTGGTTAGGTTTAGGCACCAAACCTGTTTTATTAGGTTTAGGAAAAGATCATGGTTTGGATTGAAATAACTTAGTTTATGTGTTTGATCCGTCCATCCACCTGGACCTCCTCCCTGCACGCTCTATTCTAGGTCGTTGCCTAACAATAAATGTAAAGAAAGGCTTGCGCAGATGACATATATAGTCGTAATTTTGGGAGGACTGTTATTACTAATACGACCACTAGAGGTCTAGAGCCTAATAAATTTAAATATGGGTCGTAAAAAGGTGTTTCACAGACGACCTATAAGGCTGTATTTTTGGGGACGGCAGTCTGATATTGTGAACAATCAGCGCTTTGCAGGATCACTGGATAGATGGGGTTTCCATCATGCACACACAGTTGCGTTGTTAAAAGCAAGTATATAAGCGCTCAGACCCTCACAAGGTTTGTGGTTGTACTCCGAATGAAGACACCACGGCGGAAAAATACCCATGTACGCTCACTTTGGACATGTGTGTCTCCTCTGCAGGGAAACTGTTGTGTATCATTTTAACCCTGGTGGGTGGTGATGGAAAAATCAAAAATCAGGAATACAATTTAAACATGAATATTGGTCTTAACTTGGTAATAAGAGTTTTATTATCCTGACAGTGTCGTGTCCTACCTGAACTTGTGGATGTTGGTACAGTGGTGACAGTCACGGCGATGTTAATGGTGCTGAAAACGACTCTTGTTAACAATGATCATGTCATGTGGAACATGATAGGCTAATGTACAGATAATGCATCATCCACCCAATCATGGGCCGAGGGCGAGGCTTCGCTTTCTTTGATTGGGTGATGAACCAGTCCTTTGTCGTTGAGGTAAAATAACAGTTAACAGTGGTGCGCTGAATACACACATATATATATATATATATATATATATATATATATATATATATATATAGAGATGAAAAAATAATTTTAAAAA
>JAVQJF010064469.1:0-11986 GCA_036023855.1 Gadopsis marmoratus | reverse complement strand
AGCATCTATCCCGTGCTGGTGGTGCTGGTGTTTTGCCATATTTCCCTTAAAGCCTGGTGCTACATTCACTTCAAAGCTGTTGAAAAAGAGTGTGAACTTTCAGCTAACCTCACCAGCCCAGCAAATTCCTGAAATTATTCATTAAAGTTGAAATCAAGAATTTGGATATTGTCTGAAGTTTGCTTTGCTCTCTCACACTGTGTTCTTGAGCAGGCAGTAGGCCAAGGTGTGTGTGTGTGTGTGTGATAAAAATAGCATGTCAAGCAGCAGCTGTCAAGACGAGAGTCACAGGCCTTTTATGTACTCTTACAAGTTCTTACAAGATCCTGTTTTATGAGATGAGCTTTTTACATTGTTCAGCATATTATGTTAATTTACATTTAAGATTGCTTTGATAATTTTTCATGTATTTTTTTTGTTTTTATTATTCTCATACTATTATGCTCATTCAACAGTAGGCTCCAGTTATATTCCTGAATTGCTTAGTAGAACGCTTACTTCTAGTATTCATAGTCTTAAGTAGTGATTTTAACAATTTGCATTCTCTTTTATAAAACCTGTCATGTCTAAAGATTTTATATGATTTCCCATTCCTGTCTTCAGTTATTGGTATGGTTCTTTTACTCATTGATATGTTAATTCATTTAAGTTTATATACATATGTTTTAGCCTATTTTACATTACATGATTTAGAAGCTACGGTTGAGCTTTGACTCTTTGTGGTTTCATAGTTCACATTTTATATTAAAGCATTTAATCCTATTAGATTTTACATGTTACTCTCGATTTAAACAGTTTGACATTATACTCTTTGAATGTAAACTCATGTTTATATTTTACTCTGGGTTATTTTAGATTATGTTCTTTTTGGATTACACATTTTATAAATTACCTTTTGGATTTAGTAATTTTTATATTTTACATTATACCTGTTTTGCTAGATATTCTGTAAGTTTAATGTATCACTCACTGTGTCAAATTTCAAGGGTGATTTCTAAGACGTGTCATGACTCGTTACCAAAAAAGGAGACAGGATGTGCTGTGAGTCAAGTGATGTGGGCAACAGGATGAGTGTTAAAAGGTGTGATGTGTGTAAAAAAGTAAAGACATCGGATCTAGAGTTTTATTGAGGCTTTTTCGGGCTTCCTTTTTGATTTCTTTATTGCCCGGTCGGGTTGATAGTGAGGTTTCTGATTCATTTTTTACTCTATCATTCGGACCAGTTTATTGTTAATCTTTAAATATAGAAAGTTAAACTATTTCTGAAGATGACTCCTCTCATCTCTTCGGCACCACCCTCTCGGGCAGGCTTGGTCCTTCTCATCGCCTTCCATGTGAGCCCCCTCCAAATGGTGGGTAGAGATGAACCCTGATTATGTCTGGTTTGGAAATAGTAGACTAGATTCCAGTGGCTCAGTTTTGAAGGTTATTAGTTGATGCACGTCAGAATATTTTCTGGGTGACTGACCATCGGGCTGTCCCTGACAGCGAGGCCTGTCCCTGGCCTACACCGATGAAAGGTGCGAGGGGGAAGTCTCAACCTTTCGGTTACATGACCGCTTAATGTTTCGTTAAGGGGAGGAAAGGTGATCCCATAGCAGGTTTAGCTGCAGCGCTGCCTACATTAAGAAAGTAAATTGCCTTCAGGTTCGGGCCCGCTGATCTGATCACGGCCCGGCACTCTGTCACAGCTGTAACAAGAGTCTCAAGTAAAAAGACAGCTAAAAGACAATTCTGTCCACTCGAGGTTGATAATCTCCCGCGGCCACACCTCCGTGTTCTTCTCAAAGCGTTCTGAAGGTTGACTTTTTGTTTTTAGTGATGAGGGTAAAATACAGGAACTGATTTCTGCTTCTGCCTATTAATCCTTCTACATTTTAGGTGTCCGTGTTCTCAATACTTACAGGTACATTACCCAATAGATCAATCTCCTCAAACGTCTGTTAGCTGACCTTACCCTCTCAGAGTGGTGAGCTGGAACTGCTCAACACAGTAAAGCAGGAAGCTCTTCAGGTCTATCTTGCTGATGCCACCGATTGGGTTGATGTCAGCACTGGAGCAGTCATACTTTGTGAAATACCCTGTCAGACTGAGCAGGAAAAGTTGTGTAATGGGAGAAAAGTTAGGCTGTAAATTACTCTCCACAGAGGTGATATTTGTTTGAAAAAAAAGAACATTTATCTTTCAGTAGTTGCACTTCTTTAGCTACACTAATGGTGTTTTGCCAGTGATAAGAGATTACTTATTGTTATTGGTGAATAGCCTCCTTACACCAAACATTTGTTACCAGGCATTCAAAATGAAAGCACTGCGTTACAAAACACATGGGGCTGTGATGGTGGGGCATGTTGTTTCACGCACTGGTGAGTCAATGGAAGACCATACAAAAGGCCCAGTTTGAATAACAGAAACCTTTGCAGCTGTCAACTTTTGTCTCCAAAAAGTCCATCCAAAAATCACACAGGGTAATTATTTTCTGGTAATACCTCTCATCTACATTGGCTGAGCCCAACACCAGTAATCCACCTGGCTTCCCCCGGGCCCACAGACTCAGCTGGGCAAACAGGTAGGCCAGGACCATCCTGACTCGAGCCTGGGAACACACACACACAGGCAAGTGAATATAAATCTGCCTGCAGTACCGATAAAACGTTAGTTAGGTACTGTAACTGCAGATTCTAGTGTAGGTGCAGGCGGCTAAAGCCCAGTTTCAGATTCGCAATGAGACAAAACCCTTTTAGTACATTGCAGGGAAAAGTTGCAGCCGGTCTCAGTTCGACTCAAGCCGGCTGATGGCAGCACCTGCGACATATCACATTGCCAGCGGCTGGTTTTAGAAGGTAAAACAAGTCAGTTTCAGCAGCCAATCAGCTCGTAGCGAAGTCAGCTGGTCATCTCGAACCTCGTTTTTTATTTATGTTTTCCCCATTTCATCAATATGAGAAACGAAACTGTAGAAAGTAACTCACATCACTATCCTCATTCATGTTTTAAGCCGCATCAAATTATGTTCAGCTACAAAAAAGCCTAAAAAGCAAGCAGTTAGAAAGGAAGTAGAGAGGATTTTTGCTATGGTGTCTAGTCACATTGTTGTAAACTGGCAGGTTTCAGAAAGTTGTCACGTTGTGAACCTTTGATCTAAACTGGGCTTCAGGCTTTCGCCTGAATAACCTTAGAATGTGAAGCAAATATGAAACAGAACTACAAAATGGTCACAGTTGTGTTGCTGAAGCATCAGTGTGAAGACTGTGGTTGAACTGTCACTTGTGAACTAAAAAGTGAGTAAAAGGTGATGTAGTCAGGGAAGAAACTGTCATGATGATAAAACCATTCTGAAGATGGAGTGTGAGCGAGCGTCTAACCTGTACATTCTGCAGAGCCAGGTTCTCTCTGTGGCTTCCTCCATTGGCGCGAAACTGAGGCCACAGTCCAGTAACCACTGAGAAGATACCCAGAATGCCTTTCACCGCCATGTCTATGTTAATGTTCATATGTGTGCTGCAAATAAAGAGATAAATGACAAAGGATGAAAACACTTCCCAAACTTGGGACGGTTGTAACACCTTGAATTCCTCCAATGATTTGCAAATCCTTTGTGAACCTATATTCAATTGAATAGACTACAAACGGAAGATATTTCATGTTCCATCTGATAAACCTTATTGTTTCTTCTTTGTACACTCATTATGAAATTGATGCCAGCAACATTTTCCAAAAACGTTGGGAGCACTGTCAGTAAATACAGTTCGTAGCTGCATCTAAAAATGCAAGTCAAGACTGTACCATGGAAAGTGAAAGCCATATATTAACAACATCCAGAAATGCCGCCATGTTCTCTGGGTCCGAGCTCATCTGAGATGGACTGACGCAAAGTGGAAAAGTGCGCTGTGGTCTGACGAGTCCTAAAGGTTAAAAAGGAAAAAGACCATCCAGATTGTTACCAGCGGAAAGCCAGCATCTGTGATAGTATGGGGGTGTGTTAGTGGCCATGGCATGGGGAACTTGCACATCTGTGAAGGCCCCATTAATGCTGAAAGGTACATACAGGTTTTGGATAAATATACGCTGCCATCCAGGCGACGTCTTTTTCAGAGACATCCCTGCTTATTTCAGCAAGACAATGTCGAGTCACATTCTGCACGTTACAACAGCGTGACTTCATAGTGACAGAGTGCCGGTACTAGACTGGCCTGCCTGCAGTCCAGACCGGTCTCCCATTGAAGATGTGTGTCACATCACGAAGCGCAAAATACAACAACGCAGACCCCGGACTGTTGAGCTACTGAAGTCATATATCGAGCAAGAATGGGAAACAATTAGTGTCCTCAGTTCCCAAACGCCAATTGAATGTTGTTAAATGAAAAGGCGATGTAACACAGCGGTAAACATGCCCCTGTCCCACGTTTTTTGAGTTGCTGGCATCAAATTCAGAATGAGAGAATATTTACAAAGAAACAGTAAAGTTTATCAGTTTGAACGTGGATTATCTTCTCTTTGCAGTGTAGTCAATTGAATATAGGATTTGGATTCGAAAAGGATTTGCAAATCAATGCATTCTGTTTTAATTTAATGTCCCAACCTTTTCAGAATCGCGGCTGTAACATGACACTATAATATAATATATAATATATATAACACTATAATTGTGTTAGTATTATTATGTGTTACTATACTGTTTTCCATGCATCTTGTGGCGCATTAGCAGCCACCTAATTCCTGGCCATTATTAAGGTTTGATTTCACACAATCTGAGAAAGTCTTGTCTTATAAACACTCGATTCTGAAACACATCACTAGTATGGTACTTTATACAGCAGCAGCAGCAGCATCATCATCATCATCTTACAGTTGAATCCTGCCTACCTGCCGATCTGATTGGCCAGGTCTTTGGCCCTACTGCATGTGTCCCCTGAGGAGTTTTCGCTGGCCATGTAGCAGGTTGTGAAGACGCGACCACACAGCTCCCTTGGGTGCTGAGGAAGATAGGAGTCATCTCCGACCACTCGGCGAACATCCTCCAGTACCTGGCTGTCTGAGAGATGGTTCAGAATGCTATGTTGCAGTTAGGATCTTAACATTTGATCATATCACAGCAATTTTAGCTCCCTTTTCCCTGGGATTTGTTGAGTTGATATGGAACACGTGTCAATAATCACATTGACAGAATATGGGTTTAGGATAAGCTGAAATGAAAGCAAACTGAATCATACTCACTGCCGTCCTCTATAGCCTGGCAGAGCAGCACACACATAGAGTGGACAATACAGGCAGTGGAGGAGCTGTCGACGCCCCCGCTCAGAGGCAACAGAAAACCAGCCTGGGACACAAATCAGTACCATCACAAACACCAAAGGGACATCCCAAAGTCAAAATCTAATCACTTTTTCCTTTCAGTTATTTTAAAAAGGCATATTAATCAATATGAGATTGCAATTGCAAACAGTACAGCAGCATTTTCTCACCTGTCCACTTCTCCTCAGGTAGTCCCACAGCCAGCAGGCTGGCCCTAGACTGAACAACACATGTGTCAACTGCTGTTCGCTGGATTTCTGGCCCCTTTCAAAAGCTATCAATTCAGTTTTATTTATATAGCGCCATATCATAGCTAAGTTATCTCAGGGCACGTTTTCATGCATTAAAGATGATACTGGTTACATACTTTGTACAAGATGAAATGTATTTTGTACCTGATCTCTTCCTCTGGTGTGTGAAAGTGCCACGTTATTGGTTGGTGGCTAGGGAGGTAGATATCATCACCACAGGATAAACAGAAGTCAACTTTGACCCTGTGGCAAGGTTTGGGCTCACTTTCCTACAGCACAGAATGAGAGTCAGAGGAAATGGAGAGACACGAATTCAAGCGAAACATACACAACTATCAAACAGTGATCAGGAAACGATCAGAGTTGTTTTCAGCTACAGAAATCTCTTAAAACAGGTTAACACAGGTTAAAAACAGGTTAGGATGTCTGTCCACTGAAGGAGACACATGTTCACTTGTAACTGAGCTATGTGTTCCTTTCTAACTGAACCAGCTACAAAAGAGAGTAAAGAGGCTGAAATTAAATATGAATTTTAAATACGACTACAACTAAAGGGTAAAGACTTTAAAAGGCAGGGAAAAGATTCACTTAAAGGTGCATTCATTGATTTTGTTTGGCCACCTGAGGCAGCGTAACACCCTCTGACATATTATTATGAGGTTGGAAGTTGCTTGCAAAGAGCAGTCCATTTCCTCATCCAGTAGACACAGAGCAACGTTAACGTGCATTTGGAGCTGTGCTTCTCTCCACCTGACAAGTGTCGAATTACTTTTGGTCTCCACCAACTCCCGAGATAAATACTGGGGAGTTGGTGGAGACCAAAAGACTGGTGGAGACTGGTGCTAGGCAGGAAGCATACAGTGGGTCAACCTGAGCTTTTATTGTTAAAAACAGCTCCCTGCTGCTGTAATTGCTGCGTTTGCAGGTTGAAAAACCAAAACAATGAGCTGAAAGGCACCTAAATGATTCACCTCAATACTTATTGCCAACCCCTAAGTACAGCTGCATCAATTGAGTTTTTGTCACTTGGGTGTAGCAGAACAGGCTGTAGACACAGCATCTCATATATTATCCTATAAAGTTGGTATGGTGAACTTGTGATCAAACAGCTGCGTATTTCCACATCATGTAGTTACAGAACAACATGATCATTCACATGGAGTGGTGTTTGTGTCACCTGATTAATCTAAGTCCAGTATTCCCTCTCTGTTAGCTCTGATTTTGGTCTCTACCAACTCCTGAGGGAAATGTCTGGCTCTTTAGCTGCTAAACGCTCCACTATGTCCACCTGCTCGTCTCTAACTGTGTCTGCGTGCTGCTTGCTGCTGAGCAGGGAGTGGACTATGGCTTTTTACAGCTTCTTCTCTGGGAACAGCTGCTGATACTGGAAACATGGTTGATGAGAGCAGTGACAAGTGAATTAAAACAGTACAGTTGTGGGCCATGACACCAGAACAATGAGCCGAATAATATTGTTAATGTGTATATATTACTATTGTGTACAGAGAAGCATACGTGTTCCCAAGTGCCTCTCTCTGTAAAGACATCATCAGACCTCATCCTGAGGTGATCTTACAGTCTCATTACCTGTAATGTGTGACATACAAATGTGAGGCTTGTTATTTTGACCCAGGGCCAATAAAGACATAAAGTGTTCACACCCAACTGTAAACACAGCTACACCTCAAATACTATACAACCAACAGGAGATTATGGGGGCATGGACCACAGAATAAATACAGCAAAAATAACTAGACTACCAAAAAACAAAAGATCTATCTTTGGATCTATATAAAGGTTATTGTTCAGATTTAGCTACTTCAGATTACCAATGGGACAAACACATCCACAGTTAAAGAAGATGGATGTTTCTGATTGGATGGCAAATATCTATTAACATGGTGCAGGTCATCAGTTTAACCATATGTATGTATAAGTATATATACTGTATAAGTATGTTAAAAAAAAGGTAACCATATAAGCACATATTATATATAGACATGGCGTTTCCTTCAAGAGTTATGCAGATGACACACAGTTATACCTGCACGTTAGAGCCATAGATCCTGGCATGCCGATATCAAAAACTGGACGCCACAAACCTTTCTGCAGCTTAACAGAGAATGTTGTAATTGGCCCCCAGAACATAGAAAAACAAATCCCGCCATCTGCTGGTTCCCTGTTGGAACACGTCAAGCCTGTTGCAAAGAATCTTGCCGTTTGGTTTGACAGTAAATTCAGCTTTGAGCAGCACACGCCAAAATGCACAGTCTCGTTTTTATCATCGTGGAAATGTTGCCAAAATACAATCCATTTTATCTTTTAATGACACAGCGACCATTTTACACACGGCCATTTCCTCACGTCTAGACTATTGCAACAGCCTCTTCACCTGCCTCAACCAAAAATCTATTAACCGGCTCCAGACTGTACAGAACTCGGTTTTAGAATAGATTTTGAGACTTTACTGTTGAATTTCAAGGCACTCGATGGCCTCCCTCCATTCTACATATCTGGCCTCCTAGTTGCATTCAAGCCAGGACGTGGCCTGAGATCCTCTGTTCCACAAGCACGGCTGAAAACTAGAGGTGACAGAGCTATGGCAGAGCTGCCTGAAGAAATCGGGTTGGCAGAATCAGTGACCTTTAAACCTTTTCCTAAAATATACTTTTATTGGAGAGCTTTTCCGGATTGTTCTTGATTGTTTCTGACTTCCCTTTTGCTGGTATTATTTGTTATGAATCTATCAAAAATGTTTATGATTTGCTTGTTGCTGCCTTGTGTGAAGCACATTGTGGTTTTATAAAAGTGCTCTATAAATAACTCACTGATCACGTGTGCATCAAACAAAGCTAGCCATGGGGTAAACTGGTGGCCAAGAGTCTACATGCTAATGCTAATGTCAGCTTGCGAACATGCTCACAGTGACCGTGTTAACATGCAGGAATAGTGTTTGCAATGTTCACCATCTTACTTTAGTGTGCTAACATGTTAACATTTGCTGATCAGTAGTAAAGACAAAGTACATCGGAGGCTGATGGGAATTAGTTTTACAGCTAGTTTGTCATAAACCAAAGTACTGGTCACATTGACCTGATAGAACCTGGTAATTAGTGAGCATTAGAGGTGATGGGAGGCAATAATAAGTGAGAGAATAAAACGCAATAAGCTATGATTTTGGCATGATCATTTTTTTTTTTACAAAGCTTGGAAGGTGGTGCATTCTCACCATGTGTGGCTGGCATATTTCTCCTCTGTAGCTACGCACGTCCTCAAGGTCAAGCGTGGCTGTAATCACCTCCTACAACACACACATACAATCAGTCTGGCTCTTGTGACTCAGACATGTTGTCTGTCTGCTGTCTTAGTATAGGACTGCCCTGCAACACTTATCCAATACACCGCACATACAGGAAACTCTTACGCACAAAAGGTTCTTAGTGTTTGCACACTGCACTAGCTCTTCCTCCAGTATACTCAACATGTGGTTTTTTTTTGTCCACACCTACACTAATATCACTTCACCTCTATCATTCATGATTTCACTTCGTTGCACGTACATTTTGAGCTGGTTCTTTTCATGTCCTCACATACCACATCATTAAAGGAGAACTGCGCTCCCTGTGCAACTATGTCTCCGTTGATGGCCACCAAGGCACAACCATCGTAGTAGACACGGTCTCCATCACAGCCCCTTTGGTTGGCGTACAGGTAGATACCTCCACTCTGGAACAACACCAACAATACACAGAATGCATACTGTCAAATTATTGCATACTCAAAGCAGACAATGGACTAAAAACACTAGATGTTATGGAGGTAAAATGTCCTAGATCTGTGATGCAACACTGCCCTCTGGTGATCTCTGCTTTGCATTGCCTGTGCAAGTACAGATATAACTCAGTGTTTGCGTTCTGCATAGTCTTCAGCAACATACTGAACACATTTGCACCAAGCATTTAGATGTTTCTACATGAATAGACAGGCTAAAGGACTCCTGGATAAAGAAGACCTTGGTGGTGGCTGACTTGACCAGGTTGACCCTTTGGTCCGCTTTGCGGAGCTCGTGGTGGCTAGCAGACGAATTGGTAAAGATTTCAACGCCATCCAGTCCCATCTGAATATGGGGGCTGAGCAAAAGAGAAAACATTCAGTCATCAGGAGTTCACACCGTTTCAGATGGTACACAGTAAACTACAAAACTCATACAATCAATACAGTCCTCTACCTCCTGGGGTTCCAGAGCTCTGCACACATCTCAGTACCAATGCAGGTGTCCTTTGTGGATAACACACAGTCACCAAATGGGACGGTTTCCTGATGAACACAAATACACAGGAATAAAAAACACGAACCCTGTCTTTGTAAGTGTTTTCTGTGGATAAAACATGGCCTCTGTCTTCTTTCAGCTGCTCAAAGTCTTAGCTAAAAGTCTTGGGGTTTTTTTTACCTGCCCTGTTACCTCCTGGATCATTCTGGGCAGGAAATACTCCTCCACGTGCCTTGAAGAAACAAGCAAAAAGACAAGTACTTTCACTCCATTTTTGTCATTTCCAAAAGTGAAAGAAATTCACATTAGTGGTAAAGAAAATTGTATCATAGTTTTGGCCTTATAGACACACTCCCAGCATTTTGGGAAATATCTTAACCTTGCTTAGCTCAAAGACTACAATCATGGGGAAACCATTAAAAAATACACCTTTCAGCAACCTGATGCAGAAAAATGTGTCCATACATTTGTTACATCTAAGCTGGACTATTGTAACTCCCTATTATCAGGCAGCTCCAATAAGTCCTTTAAGACTCTTCAGCTGATCCAAAATGCTGCGGCACGTTTACTGACAAGAACCAGACAAGAGATCATGTTTCTCCAACATTAGCTTCTCTACACTGGCCCCCTGTAAAATCCAGAATTGAATTTAAAATCCTTCTCCTCACCTATAAAGCCCTTAATGGTCAGCCACCATCATATCTTAAAGAGCTCATAGAATGCTGCTATAGGCCTAGACTGCCAGGAGACATCCCATGATGCACAGAGCGCACTCTCACACTCTCTCTCTCTCACACTCTGTCTGTCTGTCAGTCTCTCTCTCTCTGTGTCTGTCTGTCTCTCTGTCTGTCTCTCGGTCTGTCTCTCGCTCTCTTTCTTTCTTTGCACATGGGTCTGGTCGAGCGGATGTGGACTGCCTGCTGCTGATACTGTTGTTATTATTAGTGTCTCTGTTGCTGTGCTGCTAATACTATTGGTTGTTTAGTTTAACATCAATAACATTGTAACTGCAATTGCTTTGCATCTGTATGTGGAATTGTACTGTGCTACTGTGTGTTCTCTTTCACCCTGCTCTCACTCTACCCCCCCCTCCCCTCACTCTCTTTTTTCTCTCTACCCAACCGGTCGAGGCAGATGACTGCCCACCCAGAGCCTGGTTCTGCTTGGATCATATTTGGCAGTTAGCCTCATTAATACTGAGGGATGCCTCATTAGTGTTAACCCTGGCAGTGCCATGGCTAGTGATCAATTTACATTGGGTCACTGGCCTGTAATAAATCTAATTTCTCTCATGTAGCTTCAGCTGTGTTTGTTTGGTTGATTTCCTGTTTCAAGCCATGTGGAACACCACTTTATGAATGTCATTATCATTAGGCTATGTCTGCATTGCCAGTGTAGTATTTTGTAACCATGGAAAACAGCAGGCACAAGCAATTCAGATTACAGTTGATTTTATGCCTATGACTAGCAGATTCACCTGGCTGCACACAGAATGCTGCTGCAGTACCTGCAGAGATGGTGGGGTTTAAGAACAATAATAACACAACAAGGTAATACGAGTCGTGTGCTTTGTACCCTCAAGATGATCTAATTATGGCTTCTATCAATATTTAGGGCCCAAGAAGGGAAACCTACGAGGTCCCTACGAGGTATCTGAAGGAATTATTATTAGGGCCCGAGCACCGAAATGTAATTTTGGCAGTGCGAGGATCTACTGAAATTGTAAGGATTATTAGGGTAAACCTGCGAGGTCCCTATTGTATCTGAAGGAATTATTATTATTATTCATAAAAGTGAATTGCATTTTTGAGGGCTTTATCATGCTCAAAAAGTCATGAAAGTTTGCACGTGCATCAGAAGTGACGAAAATGTTTTAAACGAACCGTTGGCCAGAGTCAAGGATCGCATTGAGACTAGGTATCTGTCACGACCCGGCATTGGGCTGGCAGGAAAGAGAACCCAATTGCAGACGTTGCAGAAGTCCGGTTTATTAACATAAAGCAATCCAAAAGACAAAACCATAAACTCTTAAGGAGACACAGAGACGCTCACAATACCAAGACAATCCACGACAATGAACCAACAACTGACAGGAGAAACACAGGTACACATATACACACCCACTAATAAGAGAATTAGACACAGGTGAGTACAAGAAACAGGTGGAAAGGAT
>JAVQJF010064465.1:0-15683 GCA_036023855.1 Gadopsis marmoratus | reverse complement strand
AAAATTGAATCATCTTTGGATGGGCCTGAACCCTTAGTATTACTTAGTATTAAAGGATCTGAGTACTTCTACCACTGTTTAATAGCCTAATGTCACATTCCTGTGTTTAAAGTTTAATTATAAAAAAGAGGCCTATCAGGCACATGTCACTGTATGCTATATATTGAACAATATATTTAATTGTGAAACGTTTAAAAGTAAACTTACTTAGGCCTACAACGTGACACAAGACAGACAGTATTTATACAGTTAGCGTCACCGTCGCTGACGTTCACAATAATCGGCGTTGACGACAGGTTTGCTAACGAGCCAAGATGAAAGACCTGGATGACGTTATCATGAACATTGAACGAGACAGAGGAACTTATTTGCTTACTAATGTTACACAGCTAAAACGTTTTTAACCACAGTAGCATATGGATCAGAAATTATACTCATTTTTCAGCGACAAGTAGTGCCGGGATCTCAGATGTCAAGACCAGAAAGAATTATCGGGTCTCGTCAAACTGTTCGAACGAGGTCCCGCCTCTGACTTGGCCGTAAGCCAATCATAGTTTAGGCTGGCGGGGTGGCACCTGGGGTGGCCAATCAGATTCCAAGGGTGGAAAGTGCCACCCAAGGCCCCCCCCCTGGACACGCCTATGATCATCGCAAACCGAATATCTTTGGATTTTACACTGTTTTCTTTTGTTTTTTTTTTACACCGGGTCTAGGAAATTGTGAGGAGCACCAGTTACTGTATAGACTAAAGGCTTTAACTGATTATTAATCTAAAAAATGATGATCAGGTTAATGAAACCAATGGTTAGTTGTAGCCATGGATCGGTTTTATTATATTAATCTGTCAATTATTCTCTTGATTAATCGTTTGGTTTATAAAATATCAGAAAACAGTGAAAAATCAGATAATTTATCTTGGTGTGAGAATTTTGTGATGACACATTTACATGGCGATAATAGATTTATCTTCTAGCCATAGTCTGTCTATACTATGTTGCAACAAGTCAAACATCACAATGAATGAAAAATGTAATTCATCATGCTCAGGTAGTAACAGCATTTCAGGCTGCAACTATAGATTATTTTTATTACCAGTTAATCTGCTGATTGTTTATTGGATTTACCATTTGGTCTATAAAATGCAAAAAGGGAAAAAGTGTCCATTACTAGATCCTGACGTGACATTTTCCAGTGTCTGGTTTTATTCGGCCAGCAGTCCAAAACCCAAAGAGGTTCAGTTTACTATTGTAGATGACAAACAAAAACAGAATATTCATATTTAAGAAGCTGGAACAACTGAATTTTTGCCATTTTTGCATAAAATTGCCTTAAATGATTAATGCATTATAAAAACTGTTACTGATTAATATTGGGTTGATCGACTAATCATTTAATTGGCTGACCATTTCAGCTCCATCATTACCTACTACTGTAAAATGCTGATTATTTTCTCAATTAATTGGGTAAAACAAAAGCAGCAGAATCTCGCACACATTTGAGAAGCTTTTAACGATCAGATGTTTGGCATTTTTGCTTGAAAAAATTAGTTTGACATTTTGGGAAATACACTTATTTGCATCCTTGTTAAGAGTTAGATGAGAAGGTTGCATGAAGACTGTTAAAAAGGGGGAAACAGCACTGTAAAAGGGGATCTCCCCATGCTCACTAGGGGGTTCCTCCTTAAAAATATATAACCCCATAGGAAAAACATGCAAGAAGAAGGACCGCTCTCCATGACCAAGACAGGGCACTCGATATGGCACCCCGGTCGCCATGTCGAGGTTGACCACTGCTCCAGGCTGTCCTCAGGAGGAAGGACGGCTGGGATGGGTCAAATGCAGAGGGCACATTTCTTCAGGGGACACAAATTGCATGTGTGTGTGTGTGTGTGTGTGTGTGTGTGTATGAGTGTCTCATGTTTGATGATAAAAGAACTCAGGGTCCATGTTTGTTGTTACCAGCAAACCAGGGTCAACCAGCGTTTAAGGTGTAATAAGGTGCATTACCGTCACCTTCTGTTTCCTTCTTCTTCGGCTAGTTTTACAGCAGTTGGCATCCATTTGGTGCCTTACCAACACCTTCCACTCAATATCTATATCCCTGCAACCCTGTGTCCCCCAAAGGCATTAAGTAATTATGGAAAAGGATTAGGGCCACATGTGACTTTTATCTTTTGTATTTTTGAGTTCTGACTTTAATCTCAGAATTCTAATTTTAATTCAGATCCAACAGAAGAGCTTCTGTAGCTCAAATTGCTGAAAAAGTGCATGCTGGTTCCGATAGAAAGGTGCCAGAACACAGAGCATCACAATTTGTTGCATATGGGGCTGCGTAGCTGCAGACCGGTCAGGGTGCCCATGCTTTTGCCGATGCAAAACTGCGGTTGTGTATATACATTTAAACATAAATGTTGTCAGATATGCCGACAGTCCATACCTCTCGACGTCTTCAAGTTTGTCCGTCATGCTTTTGCCCTGTTAAGCCTGCGTTTACTATTAAGTTAAGAAGCTCTTCTTCTTCTTCTTCTTCATCTAGTTTTACAGCGGTTGGCATTCAGCTTATTGGTGCATTACTGCCACCTTCCACTCAGTATTATTGTCTGTTCCACTCTCTGGAGTGGAGGTGGCGGTAAAACTAGAAGAAGAAGAAGACTTAATGCCTTAACCGAGTCTGTTTTTACATGCATATTATTCACTGTTTATATTCACCGATCAGCCATAACTTCATGACCACTGTTAAATAAGTAAAATGATTGGGTTACTAGATGTCATTTGGGGGCGTGATTTCCCTGCTTTTTAGTCGAGGATGATGAAATTTGAATTGGCCTTGTGGAGCATATGTACGGTCACGCGCTATTTCAACTTTTCAAGGCTTATGGTGAGACTCCAACCATGAAGCCATGGGGATGCAAATTGGCCTACTGATAGGCTATGAAGGTGCAGAACAGGATGGGGAGAGGCTATGAAGGTGCAGAACAGGATGCCTCCCCACGCAAGGTCTTCAATGTGGCAGTTGTGGTCGAGGAGACCATTGTGCTACACAACTTCAAAGATTTGCATGCAGCTGTGCCAGGCTTATTGCATTATGTACTGTGTAACTCTCGAGCATCCACAAGCCATGAAGTATTCCTTGAGTTTCTACAGAGAGTGGTGATGAAGAACAACCCAGTCCAAGCCTCTGCCCGAGTGCATGGATTAAGAAACAAACTCCTGATGTACAAACTAAAACAATATTTCATACCTTTCCTAATGAATGTACATTGAATGCATAGTCATACACTAAATGTGTGCAATGAAGGGACTGAGACATTTTCTAAATAGCCTTTTTTCAAATAGTTTTGTTCTGTTTCTCATTTGGAAAGAGTTCCTTAATAATTTTGCTCATTGTTCTTTTTATAGCAGATAGGAAAAGAGTATTCTAAATGTGAGATAAAAGCACTGTGATACCTTCATTTTGTTGGACTGAGTGAACATGTCTGTTGATGTTGTCTTAACAGATTGACAGGTTTTCATGTATGTACTCTAAAGGCGAGCTGATCTGAATTTTCTTGATTAACACATACTCTTCGTTTTGTGAATGCCAAATTCACTTCTGCAAACCACAAAAATAGCAGTTCTCAACTGTTTCTGCTCAGGCAGATGATATTCTTTAACACATAGGGCCTACTGTATGTTTTGTGAATGTTAAATGTATTTGTGCAAACCTTCAGCACAGTCTCAGGATTTAAAAAGTTTCTAATCATTGCAGCTCCTGCTCTTTAATAATGCTTTGGTGATGTTATAGCAGGCTCTGTGATGTTTGCACAGTATGTTTCCATCATTTATTATAGGATTAACATGTCAGCATGTCTGGAATGAGGTATTGCTGTGGCCATGATGTAGTGAAACCACATAATGTGATGATGATCGGGTGGAACTTAACAGGCTGATTAACAAATGCTGTGTAAAGGCTGCAAGGGTTTTCCGCACCGCTGTTTGCTCAGTTTTGGATAAAGCAGCAGCATGAGGATATGTAAAGATCGAGGAGAATAACTGGGAATTGATGAACTGCAAAATATGTTTTTGAACTAAACTGAACATTTAAAAACTGGTCAAACACCACAGTGACATATTTTATGCTATTAGAGCATTTTACAAGCAAAAATGCAAAACATTTCCCTAGTTCCAGCTTCTCCAATGTAAGAGGTATGTGTTTGTGTTTCAAATTGTTGCAAACCAAATATTTTTGGGATTTTGGACTGTTGGCTGGACAAAACAAGACATTGATAAATTGATAATGAAAAGAAACATTAGCCGCAGCCCCAAATGCTATTACTGTCTGAACATGAACAATTTCTTGGTTAATAAAATGTTTGTTTCACTGTCTTGTTAATTGAGATACTCAACACATTTCTTAAACAATACAACATACAGTTAGGAAGACTATATATTTTTGGCTAAAGGATAAAGATATTGTCCGCTCTATTAAATCATGACAAAACTCAAGATACAGTTTTAGTTGTTATGAATTAACAAATGATAGATACATTTTGAGATCTTAAATACAGGAGAACATCTTTTTTAAATATAACATTTTCCTCTATTACAACACACACAGATTTGTCAACAGTATTAAAATGACTTTAACCGTGTGACAGTGAATACTGTAGTGTAAAATGTCACATCCATCAAGATGTTGCTGAATAGTTACAATATTCATTTTGTCCATTTGACCCACAGTTCCACTCATAGTAAAACCAGAGGACCTGAAACCGTCTGTGTCTCACATCCTTAGATGAATCTGCAGATGAACTGATCCACACTGAAATCTATAAATGATCACTATGATTTAACAGTCAACTGTGACTCAGGGCAAGCCCCCTCATTCCCATACTAGGTTTTGGCTGGTCTCCAAAGCAAAGTGATCATCAATCGTAGACGCTGCCTCAGTCTCGACCAGCACACTCCCACACAGGAATCCTTCCTACACTTCTGCATGTTGCGCCCTATACGCTCGGCCTGCTGGGAGAAGCTAAACGTGGACTGTCAGACTGTTAAAATCCCACGAGCACCGAAACTGAGACAACTATGTAAATATTGAAAGCTAAAGAGCAGCATTATGAGAAATGTAAATATAATATAGTGCCGCTTGGGCCACAAAAGGACGGTTTGTGACCAAGCAAAAATGAATAGTTCAAAGACCCCGTAACTTGCACAGCTGCAACAGCAACCTGTGTGTGTGTTTGTGTTCAGGACATTTGCAACATAATTATTCAGTCGCAGTGAATCACTTCAACATGTTCTTTGATAATAAATCTCTAACCCTACGGTTCACAACCCTTTTAGTTTGGGACCCCTGAAGGCACAGTTATGCTTTGTCAGATAGTTGAACAACATCCAGCTACACCTTTTCTGACAATTTCTATAACTTTCCAAAACTGTCAATTTGACATTTATGCTCACTTCGCGCAGTGATTGGTCAGGTGTGTGGAGGTGAGAAACGTCTCTTTGTTCACACAGCTATGTCCAATGTGGTCGACAATGCGTCGTACTAACTAGTTGCTTTCAAAATGAAACGTTTTTTAGGAGGTGTCACTGTGGCCTAGTGGTTGAGATGCACACCATACCATACCACTGCAACGTCCCCAGTTTGGTTCCAGTCTGGGACATTTGGTGCAGATCAGTTTCTGACTTTAACCAAAAGAGTGGGTTTTAATACCTGATGCGTGTGTGTGTGTGCGTGTGCGTGCGTGCACCACTGTTTACATACAGTAGACGTGCATGGACATGAGTCAGGTAGTAACAGGCAGTGGGCGAGGAGGGCTCGGGCCGGTGCCAAGAATGTATGAATGGAAAAGTCTGCAGACTATTGTTCTGCCCTCTGAAACAGCTGCTATTTATAGGATTTAGAAAAGGGCGGACTGTGGAAAATAAATCCAGCCTGTCTGCTGGGAGACAATGTAAGAAGTCGGAGGAATGACTGGGAATACAAACAATGCTGCTGTGTTGTAACTTTTCCTGCTTAACTTTTGAGGAAAACAAGCCTGCCCTACCTGTTCTTTCAGTGTTCTCAAAAGAAAAGTTACTAAAAATATATGGTTTCAGAATATACAGCATGAAAAACAGCGTTTTCTTGCATGTTTACTTTTAGTCATTATGTAATGCAGCCCAAATTGTGTGATCAATGCTCATATGCGCTGACTGAGCAAATTAAATTTACACTGCAGACATTATGTATTGGCATCGTACAGTATTCTAAATGGATTACACTTGTGTCTACTTCCATACTCCATCTGATGCTTAAAATCTTTCATAACATTGTGGTGTTTGTGCATCTGTGACATGTATAAGAAACTAGATGTATTCATAGATATGTCATTGTATTAGTAAAACCTATAGGAGGTAGATAGGTAAGTAGATTCATTTGACAATAATGTGGGTAAATACAAGACTACAATCACACTTGCCTGACATACAATTTAAAAAATCTTTAGGGCTAAGAGTTTGTTTCTATTGTGGTCCTTGTTAGAAAGAGTCATGAAAGACAGATAACAGCAGCAATTTAGATGCGACAGCCTCGTGTATAATATATAATAGAAAGTCTACTTTGTATTTAAAGCACCGAACAGTTCTGAATTATATGGCTATATAGATTCATAACCAAACTTAATTAAAATAACCCTATTTTTTATTAGTTCAATCAAATTTCAGGTGAATTTCAGCCACCTCCAGTCCCTCCCTGACATGTCAGCACACAGTCTTATTCTGCGTGTGTTTACATGTCAAGGTCTTGAACGTGTCCAGTATATTTTATATTTAACAGTGTTGGGACTGAGGAGACTCTGGCTGGGACAGAGAATCGGTTCTAATCCAATCTTTTCTATGTAATATTTTATGAACAGTATTTATTTTCTCATACAGTTTGACTGGGAAAAGAGCCAAAAGCCATTACTTTAACACTGTTTCTCACTTTTCATGGCTCACTTTACTTACTTTTGGCCGAACACAGGTTTTTAACCTCCAGTAAGAGACTCAGAACACAGAATCACGGAGACAAATACTACTCTTGAAACCTCAAACACTAATTCAAACATGACCTGCAGTGGAAACATCTCTATTCAGCCACTAAGGAAGCTTCCACAGAAAAGACTGTGGTTTTTCAAAGAAAGGCAAATTATGTTTTCACAGTCCTCAGCTCATCTGTCATTAGATCTCGACATCCAACCTGAAAATCTTCAGCCTCCCAACTTACGACAGTGGTTGCCATGGAAACGGTTCCGGGAGGATATAGGCAGCAGGCACAATGCAGATGGACTTTCTGCTCATGTTGTGAACTTATCAGCTGATTTACTTGGAAATTAAATTGTGTGATTCACCATAGAAAACACACAGTGGTCATTATAGGTGATAGGTGGTGTTTGATAAACATTTTTCTATCATGGTAGTCCAATTATAACTTCAGCGTGAGCAATAATATAGGTAACAGGTTCCTTAAAGATGACTGAAGCTTAGAAATGAGCTTTGCTTAGCATAAAGACTGGAAACAAAGGCTAGCCTGGCTCTCTTCAAAGTATAAAAACACAGCAACCAGCACCTGTAAAGCTCACTGGCTTAATCCATACAAAAAACTAAATGTATAAGCGTTTTTACGAGGAGTTCCGCACTGTACCTATGTCTTGGCAAACAGCAGCGAAGCACAGTAACTTCCTGGAGTCTTGTCCTCCTAGTGAGGTTACCAGGCAAACCTCAAATTGTTCTTTCAACCTGTCAGTGTTTGTATGGCGAGAACAAGCAAGAAATAAAGTGTTAATTACTGAGCTTTAGAGGTGCTGCAAGTGTTACAGCTTTCTCATTTCTAGCATTGAAACCAGCTATCCATGAACTCCACTGCATGTTCAGACAGTGACAGCTTCCTCCTTCATTCTCTGCCTAAAGCTGTCTCCTTCAGACCAACGATCAGCCAGTCTGGCTTCAGGCGCTGCATCACTCAGCCATGCAGTACTGCTGAGCTGGAATTTCACCTAGAGGGAGCGGCCTCTGCAGAGGATGGCGTTTACTTAAACTCCCAGGTACCATGATGAGAAAAAAAAAAATTGGTGAAAAACTCCCAACGCGTCTCCCGCAGATAACTTGTACACATTCGTAATCCCCGTGTGTAATGACCATATTCAGCTTCATCATGCGTCAAGCAAAACAACACAGACACAGTTTTAAGATACACCTCCAGCTGCTGGAATGAAGCCATGTAATTGAAAGCCATCTGAGTTAAGTGTTTGCTTTACTTCTAACTGGATTCAAATTGTGGCACTTTATAGGCTTTATAACCAACTGAGACCGTTGATCTCTCAAGACAATAAGAGATCAGAGTTTTTACAACACTCACAAGACGAAGAGTAACAGAGGTCGGACTCAAACAGTGCACATTTTCCTACCGATATTTACTGCCATAGTCCATTTGTTTGCAGTTACACGGAGTGACCAGAAGTGAAGTTAAACCTCAAACTCAATGTTCTCCTGAGACATCAGCAGAGATCTTGAGGGCACATAAATACTGCAGGCATGTAAGGACAGTCAAATGGCATTTGCAGCTTCAATGTGGAGTTACGAAAATGTCACCAGGCACTTTTTATTTTTTTGATTGTGTCCTGTCTAAATATAGCGTGCTGCTGTCTGTTCTAGATTTTAAATCATTTCATGCTGCCACTCTGCTGTCTATTTTTACACCGGTATCAATAGAGACTGCAGCGTGTGGATTTAAAATAGAATAGTATCTGTCTGCGCTGCTGGGGAGAGGGTTTCAAACATAGCATGTATGGTCAACGTGGTCCAGTTTCCTCGCCAGACTAAATAAAGCCAAGAGATACATATGCTTATTTCCAGATGCAGCCTCGCCTCATGAAGCTGAAGACCCTGCTATTCACTCAGCTTTATTGCAAGGTATCTAATCCTGGAACATGTGATGTTTAAAAACACATTCGATTCACAGACAAGTCATTCCATCCAGCAGAGGTGGCACTCTCAAAAGAACAAGTACATACTGTATTTGCTGACATGCCTGTGATGGCACCTTTGTTTGTCCACCAGCCCAACCTGCTTCATGGGAACGAGACAGACATTTCACAGGGCGAAAACATGCAAAGCTGTAATAACCAGAAAGACCAGTCGCATGGCATTCTCACACAGCGTCAGAGAAGACGTGGGTCACATCGGCCTCCATTTGTCTGTCAAAACAATTTCTGAAAACATGAACAACTTGTTCCCGAAGCGAGAAAACCACAGAGTTGAGGCATCATGATATCATCAACATCTACAATCTGGAGCGACTGCACTGGAACTTTGTTGACTCACGTTTAAGCTTTTATGACCTTAAGAGCTTAACTTTATAGCTGTATAATGATGTGAAGTGCCAAGTGGCTCTTATTTTGGTCATTCACATTCACTTGGCGCTGTGCTAGCTCACCTGTTGAAACACATACGGTTAAGGCTGAGTCCGTACTGCCGTACTGCAGGACCCGTCCGTCCGGGTTCGACTCTGACCCGGTCCCTTTGCTGCATGTCGTCTCCTCTGTTTCCTGTTTCTTCTAAGCTGTCACTTAATAATAAAGGTTAAAATGCCAAAAGAAATACAAAATTTACTGGATTCAGCCTCTAAAATACACTGTGTGTTTGTTGGTTTTAACAGGTAAAACCCCCAAATTCCCAGAGAAATACAGAGGACATAAGCTCTGTGGCCCTAACTGCGCAAGCACGTGATAATACGTATTTTTCTCTATTTAAAGTGTATAATATAATCAATAATAGTCTTACAATATCTCAAATGACAATGTGAAAACATTGTGAAAGGGGTTGAAACCTATGGAGAATTACAGCTTCTCCCCTCAGCTGTCCGGTCCATAACTTTACTGTGTCGTTTTAGGCCGCAGCAGGCAGCTGCCAGCGAGTTCTAAAAACCCACTGTAAACTACCTGCTCAGTACCAGACAGACAACGTTAGAGTCTAGATGTTGATCATAGTGGAGCATTTAGTAGCTAATGAGACAGATAGTTGACAGGAGTTGGCAGAGACCAAACACAGATCAGGTGGCCTGAGACACAACTTCAAATGATATGATGATGTTGCTCTGTGTCTGCTGGATGTGTAAATAAGAGACTGTTTGCTAACACGTTCACCATATCACCATTCTGTTCACAACTTGTTATGAACAAAAAATACTTTATTGCAGGTTTAAAGTTACCTAACCTGAAGCAGGAATTAAGAGAATGCAGCTCTCACCAGCAGCTTAAGAGTAAAGGGTTAAGGGTAGAAAGCTTTTGCAAGAAGGAAATGTTTTGTCATGTGACCTTTTTGTTTTTGTTAAATGTGAATTACCACAGGCCTATAATCTCTTTAATTAAAGCCTTCTTGCTATGGCTCAGCTACAACTGGCAACTATGGAGGAAAATACTCATAAATCCAACATCGCCATTCTTGACTTAAAGGGGAAGTTAAAGCAAAGCTTTGTTTGAGATGGGTGGGGTTATCCACATGGTGGGATTTGGCAGCCACCCTTATGAGAAACAGTAACCAGCACTACCTCTGCAGTACGGACTTAAAGCGTGAAACAATTCCACAGTAACAGCGAAGCAGTTTTGTAGGCTTCATCCCTTCACTCAGCACATTTCATTGCTCCTTTTGCATGGGAGATATTTTAGTCTCTGACATTTTGATTGTCAATGTTTGGCATGTGGTGGGCTGATAATTCACGTTCAAAAGCTGACTAATTGGGCACCACATCCAAAAGGCTCTCTGTCACTGGAGGCTGTCCAGAGTTAAGATGATTTCATGCACGACACAATATATTCATGTGACTTTTCTGGCCTCAGTAGTACTCTTAGTGTTCATGTGTCTGAAGTTTAATACAACCTTTTTACTTTTGATGTTGTTTTTACCACATTTGTTCCAGTAACAACAAGAATATCTTTAAGAAGACTAGACTGAACTTCCTTTTTTGCAAGCGTGGCTCAAAACAACAAAACCTAGGGTGAAAAGAGTCATGTGTGATCTCTCTTTCAAGACATTTAAGTCTTGTCGAACATGGGCAGTATCACTGCTCCTGTCTGTGTCAAGCACATTTACATACTGTAAATGTATGCAAATAAACAGGAAGCTACTCAGCGTGCATTAACCTCCCTGCCTCCACAGTCTGCATCATCACAGGAGTAATCTGATCCTCCTCTGATCTACAGGGAGTTTAAGGTTTAGTGGGACTAAAATCCAAAACTAGAGGGAAAAAAAATCTTTGATAATCCTTCATGCTGTTCTTTCATGATCATTTCTGAAAAAGTGGTTTAGGTGCAGAAGACATTCAGTGGCTCTCCTGCCCTGTGGCACAAACTGAGAGGAAACATGGGAGAGATGGAGAGGACATTATGTGAAATTCTGAAGAGCCTCCGGGGACCATTAAACCACTTACCATATTTATACCATGAAATATTCAGGCAGCACTTTTCCCACAAAGCACACAACCATTCAAGTCAAATGAAAGCAAACTAAAAGCAACATGTGAACATATGGTCGCCTGACAAACTTGGCCGCAATGGGACAGCAGCCTGGAAAAGATGTAGAGTAAGTACTGTATATGTGACTTTAAATTGCATTTTTATATTATGTAGAGAGATTAAATAAGATAATCTATAAAACTTGTTATACTTTTAATCAGATGTAAGCTAAAACCCAGAATTTAGCAGCGGACTTACAGTTGTTTAATAAACACTCTGCATATTTGCTAGATTTTGTTTGGTAAGGCCTCTTTCCTCCTCTTTCCCTGCCAACGCTGGCAGAGATAGAGGAGGAATTATTTCAGTCTCTGTATTGAGAAAGGTGGTGTGCCCTGGTCTTCTTTCCTGTAATTCTAATGGCGCGAGTCTGAAAGCTTCCTTCCTGTCTGGGAAATGACATGCTAATGGCCTGCTCTTCACCCTTCTCTAGTCCTGCATCACAGCTGTCTAATGAGAGCGTCAGTGTGTAAGTGGTCGCTGATGATGGATGCCTTTAGTTTTATCAGCTGCAAGCCACTGATTAGTTCTGAAGAAATGAGCCTTTTTCTTTGGACTGGAATCTCAATCTGTCTTCTTTGTCTGAAAATGTCCAAATATAGATTTCTGCTCAGCATCATTTAGTGATTCAAATTTTCTCATTTAAAATCTCATAGTTTTTGGTAAAATGCAGACTAAAAATGCACTTTCAGTCTAAACGTTGCTGTTCAGAGAGCGCACATATTTAAAGCTGCTTTAGTCAATACTGTGAGGGATGGCAATAGCTGTCTGTCAGTCCACCACTTTGGTCCAGACTGAAAAATCTCAACAACTAGCAGATACAGTAGATTGCAATGAAATTTTATACAGATTTTGAGTTTGGTGATCCTCTGGCTTCTTTTCTAGCGCCACCATGAGGTTGACATTTGTTGTTTTGAGTTAAATGTCTCGAAAACTACTGGATGGATTCAATTTGGTACAGACATTTACGTTCCCCTCATCATTGTAACAAATGACATGCCTCAGTTGTGCTTTGTTTAGTGCAAATTAGCAAACGATAGCATGCTAACATGCTTAACTGAGATGCATATTAGCATGCTGACGTTAGCATTTAGCACAAAGCACCACTGTGCCTAAGTGCAGCCTCACAAAGCTGTTAGCATGGCTGTAAATGGTAAATGGACTCTTTCTAATATAGCGCTGTAGACTCTTGGTCTCTGATAAACCCACCGCACGCTTCCTGCTCAGCACCAAAAACAACAGACAGACACGGTTGGCGAGTAGCTGGTGAACATAGTGGAGAGTTTAGGAGCTACATGGATGGGTTTTCCCCTCAGGAGATGGTTGTAGACCAAAATTAAGCTAAAAGGATGCTAATGCTAATGTTTCTCTCTGATGGTTGTGTAAGTAGGCAACTGTTTGCTGACGTGATAATGTGTCAATGTGTTAACAGCTTGTTCTGCTGCTCCCAAGCAGCCAAAAAAAGTCCAATAACAAACTGATAATATAACTGAGCACAGAACACTATGAACACAATAACACTTTCTACATTTTGCCTGTATGTGCACCAGTGTTTATGACACGAATCTACTGGGAAGAAGTCACTTATTGGCTGCAAAAAGAAAACGCACCGATGCATGACAAATGCAGAAAATAAACGCATACAACCCTGAGCATTAGGGTTCGGCTGCAGTGTTCTTCGGCTTCTCTGAGAGGTGAACAATATTTTCAGAGGTTATGAACCATCTCACAAACTAAGACTATCCAGACTTTAAATATGCGGAAGCTGAATATATTCTTTAAGTATAACACTTAACACTTGTATTGCCTAATAGTTTAAAATGAGCTGAACATGAACATAAATTGAATGTGTAGACATTTGTGACAAGCTGGGCACCATACTTCTGCCTCACTCCAGTTCAGTCTTCATTATTCTCTGTGCCACATTTCAAATGTAATTGCAAATTTTATAAAAGTGTCCGTTTAAATAAGGCCTGCCATCCGACGTCTTTTATGACGATGGTTTTCAGTTTATTTCCTTATCACAGCCTCGTAACAGGGAAAAGTGTTATCAGTGTTATGAGTTATCACACACTGAGTATAAGTTAAGTCCGTAAGAATGTTTATTTGCATAAGCACAGGGCCAAAGCAGCTTCCCGTCAAACAGCTACAGATGATAAGACCTTGTTGAGAGTATTTAACTACCGTACCTCTGAATGTTGCAGAGGCTGGTGTCTTTATTCCTCTAAATTATTATTAGAAATATGAATTTTAATGTACTAATAAATATGTTTGGTATTAACCTTAACAGCCACAGTAAAACCTGGTTCTTTTGAAATGATTAAACCCCCAAAATGTCTCTCTTTTCAAAGTCCTGTTGAGCATTAAAACACTGAGGGATGCAAATGAATTGTGGAACATGCAAGGTAAAGATGTTTTGCTTCATTACATCCTTAAAATTCCAGTTTTAGAAATAGAATTTGATGCCGCATCTTCTTCTTCTAGTTTTATCGCGCTTGGCATCCAGGTGCATTAACACCACCTTCCGGAGAGCGGAACAGACAATAGGCTTAATGTCTACATCCCTCTTGATGCTGCATCATTTACGTCACATTTACTTATACATCACATGCTAGGAACTGTCACACAGAACCCCCAGTTTGGTGGAGTTAAGGTTTACACACTTACACACCACGCACTGTAACAGAGAAGCGTGAGCGCCCTCGTACAACATCAGCACATTTGCACAAGTTCTGTTACTATTTAACATAAATCTCTCCCTTTGGAAGCAATTATCTTGACTGAGGTGATGAGACAAGAGCTGTGACAAAACAACAGAGCTGTAAACGTGTGAAAAAGTAAATGTAATTCTCTAAAGCTAAAAGTCTGTTGTGTTGTTATGCAGCTATTAAGATAAATCAGGTTTTATTGTGACACAGAGGATTTAACAGACTGTTATGGGACAAGTATTTTCTCTTTTTCCAATTACATCATTCTGGAAGTACTAAATAAATCTAAGTAAATGTGGATAATTATTTTCCTCGTTTTGGTCGCATACTAATTTGCTTTGGGTTTGTTTCCTTATCAATTGTACGCCTCGGGACAAAAAACATTTCTCACCACTGTAGTATCCCTGCAGCTGGACAATTTGAATTTTCATGAGTGTGGCACCTTCACTGGCCAGGAAACTTAATGTGCCTCTGATTTCTGTGATGAATTTCACACAGACGTGTCATGATGGTAAAGGTCAGTGATGCTGACAGCTTGGGAAATGCGAGGACTGGCTTATGCAAATCATTAAAACGCCTCGTGAGTTGATGACAAACATTCAGGCTCTCAATTGTGAATAGTTTTGAACACGTCAATTAATGTGTTTTTCGTTTTGGAGATATGTACGTCATGTCTTTTAAATCACACGAACATCCGTTTATGATATAACCTACATGTGCATATATTTAATGAACGTAACAGTATACATTATGGACTTATTTATTTTTTAGTTTTGCTGATGTGTTAACACCTTTCATAATGATAAATACAGACATTTAAAACCCATGTAAAGTACTCTTTCCCTCATATTCGGTTCCCTATAATAACTAAATTTTTCACTCACAGTTAATGCACCAATAAGAATAAAGGAAGATAAACATATCAAAAAAAGTGCTGAAAAAGTAATGAAGACATTTATCTATGACACACTAAACATTGCAATATTTGCAGTGTTCGCCGAAAAAATCTTTTCCCTAAACTTCCACATATTATGTGCTAAACGTATGCCTGAAAATAAATCATAGTCATCGTATATACAATTTGAAAACACATCTCCTTGGAGCTTCTAGCCTCAGCGTAATCGTATTTACAGATAAGAGAGAGGAAATGATATCAGAGGTGATATGAAGGGTTTGTGTGATCTGGTTTTAAGCAGCTAATGTCACAGAGGAGCTCGTCTTACTACAACAAGTGTGGAAAAAATCGGAGGTAACTGCAAAAACACAAGCTTTTTGTAGAGGTGTATCTTAAAATTATACCTGAGTTAAATATAGTATACATTATAGTATTAGTTTTTTCTATTTACATGCACACAAGAAACCAGGTTAAAAGATTTCTCTCTCACTCACACACACACACACACACACACACACACACACACACACACACACACACACACACACACACACACACACACACACAA